>JAWQUT010000026.1:79003-91680 GCA_033807755.1 Ellobium chinense | reverse complement strand
ACACACACACACACACACACACACACACACACACACACACACACACACACACACACACACACACACACACACACACACACACACACACACACAAAGCAAGGATCTGGTGGTTGCAATGGGAGTGAAATTAAAAGCACTCTGGTTTTGATCAGTTACGGTCCCTTACTAAAGGGCGTCTAGCAAGCAAACGTGTTTCTTATCTCTTGTTCCATTGTCTGCAAGACACTTGTGGTCAAATAAATAGGGCGATGGACTAAGTATCAGCAAACCATGGCTTTGATTCCTTCCAAAATCATATTGTGAGTGCTCTGGAAAAGTATCTCCTTCAGATTTTTCTAAGTCCAACCTACAGTTATATAAATGGCCTTTGACTATGAGCAGTGAAAGATAACTATATTATGTCAAAATGCCAAAATCAGCGCCTGTGAGTGGCAGCCCCATAGAAAGCTCTGCGTAGGGTCGAAAAAGTCATTTCTGATCTGGCCCACCGCTGAGATAATTGTGTGAAATCGGGTGAGCGAACACTAGCCAGCCAGAATGCATCGAAAACTCATCACTATCATAATCACTATTGATCTGTTGTTAGATGGATGGCAAAGATGCTTCGAGTCCTACCAACCCGAATCTCTACCTTTGAATTATTATTGAATTTTTTTTTTTTACAGGAATAATGTAATATAAATGTTTTGAAATGAAACAGTAGAGTCGTGTTCATTTCCAATACCAATTTTATCCCATATTATTCATATGAGTTGAAACACATAATCAATAGATTCTTATCACTGTATGATACTGTGACATTGCTGGCTTCCCTGAATATAACAAGCCCATGTCGGCTAATGATATCATATTTTCTTTTTATGATTCATAAAACTAGACTTGCCAATCTTGAGCTTAATAAGTAAAGAGTCACGATGACCTTATCTTCAAAGGAATTTCTGAAGCTCATACAGTCGGTTGAATGGCAGTTGGGGGTAAACTTAGACTCTGGTTCATCTCAGTGCAGCCATCGTGAATTCAAATTTCAAATCTTGCAAGTATCGTTATGGAGATCGTGTAGTTTATCAAGTATGATAGCAGATAAAAGAGAGAGAGCGAGAGAGAAAGAGAGAGAGAGAGAGAGAGAGAGAGAAAGAGAGAGAGAGAAAGAGAGAGAGAGAAAGAGAGAGAGAGAAAGAGAGAGAGAGAGGAAAGGAATACGTTGGTTTGGTCCCTGAGGGTGCGAGATAAGGATGTTCCTATCATTCAGATGGCGGTCCCAAGCAGAGGAAGTATCAGTCTCTAAGCAAGCCAAGATGGCTACGACTGATGCAGAAGAGCTTGAAAATAATGCTCTGACTTGCGAGCGCTGTTTGTTATTATTACATCTTTGTCTCGTTCATTAGCACTCATTACCACTGTTGATTCTTGCCACAACTTCCTCCAACACAAGACCAATGATGCAAAAGTTACAATAACAAATTTGAAACCGTGGATCGTGGTCATCTCGTTAAACGTGTTAGAAATGATACTCGGTTATCTTGTGGCAACACCATAGGCCGGGTATTGCGATCTTAACAATGTAGGCCATTAATGACACATCATAACTCCTACGAACATTGTGACACATTAGTGAGGTGTGAGTGAACTGTTTGCCGGTATGTAGTTTGGGTGTGTGTATACAGATTCAGAAGAAGATGAGGGTTTCAAGAAATAGCGTAAGAACTGTCTGTCTGTCTGTCTGCCTGCCTGCCTGCCTGCCTGCCTGCCTGCCTGCCTGCCTGCCTGCCTGCCTGCCTGCCTGCCTGTCTGTCTGTCTGTCTGTCTGTCTGTCTGTCTGTCTGTCTGTCTGTCTGTCTGTCTGTCTGTCTGTCTGTCTGTCTAAGCTAAATGAGCCAAAGGATGATAGCAAGTGAACTATACTGTTACTATGTGAAAAACTGTTATAACTGTACTGATTGTTGTATTACTGGCCACTGACCTATAGGAAATAAACTTGAAACATTAGACTCGCAGTCTTGGCAGATACTCCACGGACCCGGTAAGCTTTAGAAGGTTTTCACCCCACTCATGACTGATATAAAAACAAAAAAATCGAGTGAAGGCCTTACTTGCCATAATGATTAGTCATTTCACTTTACCAAAGTTCGATGCCGACCGTGCATGTACATATAAACTGTGAATAAATTTGTTTTCTTTTATTCTATCTGAGTTGACATCAGGCAACTAGAAATCAAAATGAATGATCCTTAGTGCAAGCAGAGACCTGTCGCAGCGATATGTCGTAAGTCTACACAGAAACTCAAAAAAAAACATACGCGGATCTGACTGACATCGAAATAGATTGTTCGTTGTTCTGCCTATAGCCACGTCATGACAGATAAGATAAGATAAGATAAGACAGGATAAGATAAAATAAACTTTATTAATCCTTGTGGAAATTTGCTCTGAACAAGGGCACTGATAGCTAATACTAGTACAGCTAATGCTGTTGGCTTTCTGATCGTTATCTTTAGTTACATCTGCCTGTCACATATAATACGACTAGAATAATCCTGGATGCACAACACTGCCCTTTGGCGTAGTGCTCAGTTATATCTCCATGAGCAAGTCCAAAGAGATGGTTAAGTTAATCATGACATTGTGCGTGATATGTCATGTCGTTTTGCCATGGGGCAGCAATGTAGCCATCTGCCTTCTGTTCATGACTTCACCATACCAGACGGAGCGAAATGTAGCTGCAAGAAGGAAAACAATACACTGGCATCATCCGACGGGCGACGAAGGGATGCTTTTCGCTCTATACGTCGATATGTTGATGCAATATTCCTGCTGTATGCTCCTCTGATGTCATTACAAGAATGTTGCGGCAAACCGTCGATATTAACTACGGTGTAGAAGCAGAGCCGCATGATAAAAACTGTTGTCTACCAAACAAAGTTTAACTACACAATTTACTGTATATCCACAAAGAAGAATAACAAAAAAAGTACCAGGTACTAAAAATTAGAGCAGGCCTACATTTAGAGAACCTATGATTATATTTAGGGTCTAGGTTCTCTCATTAGAGAGCTAATATTAGGGTTAAGTTTTCTAATTACAGAAAACAGACACCACCATCGGCTTTACACCTTGATACCAATGCTTTTACATCAACCAACGTTAGTAATACCTGTCCTTAGGTATGCAATAGCTAGCACAGCGAATACAATAGAACGGAAGAAGCGGACATACACATCTGCGCTCGAAAATCACCCACAGAGCGAGTGAACAAAATAAACAGAACAAAATATACCAGAAAGCAGGCTTTTCCCATTGGATAGCGACCCAGAAAAAGCAAAATGCTCCATATTATAAAACACAATACTGGATATATCTGAAAATTGTGTGAAACCATCAATCCCTCAACAACTGTCAGTTATGTAATAATAATAACAGTCCTGAGAACTGCACACTTTGACAGTAAAAATAAGCTGACGTTAAATGAAATGATAGGTAATAAAACTATTAGATAGTGCGGCTGTTACTGTCAGCAATACCAAACGAGAACATCTAATGATTCGTACTACATGTCATGCTAAATCAGACCGATTGCAATGCACAAAGAAAAAACGAACAAACACATCAAGCTTCGTACAGGTGATCAGAATGAACTCAAAGCAAAATATAGTACCAGGAAGTAGACCTTGACCGTTGGATATCGGTTGAAGAGGGGGGCGGGGAAGTTTGTGGTGTATGTGTGAGTCTCATGCCTAGCGCTATGACTGCTAGTCTTCTGTTCGGCTTCGGGAAAGACCCCGGCCACTAAGCCACTTTTTTGGAGTGGCGGCGTGGTCGTGTATAGACGTCTACCTGATTCCAAACTGACGGCGAGGCGATGGGTGCCGACGCAGAGGTCGCGGGTTCGATTCCCACCACATGACTTTCTTTCCTTCTTTCATTTTCTCTCTGCATTTGTCTTCTTCAGCACTTCCCTCTTTATCCTATTTGACTCCCATAACTTAGTGCTCCGTTTCAACCTTGTATTACACCGTTGGATATGGACTCAGAAAGTGCGAAAAGTTCTGGTTATAAAACACACACCTGAATATACCCGAAAATTATATGATGCTATAAGTTCGTGTAAACGTATCCCAATCCTTCAACAGCTGCCACTTTCAGAAAAACCAGTCGTCATACAAGTACACCTAATAATTCAAATTGCATGTCATGTATGAATACAGACCCAAATGCAATGCTAAAGAGAAAGCGCGGACAAACACACCGGGGCTAGCACAGCACATGATGTGCTCAAAATGAACTGAAAGTATTATGCACAAATGTAACGCAAGGCAGAGCACGACTACACAACTCCTGTGAGATAACCAAACTCCAAATACAAACCAGGCAATCGAGGAATATGATTGAATGATGGCGTTGGAAACATGGGCTTTTATTGGCTATTTGACTTGCAAATTTGGATTCCAACTTCCTTGAGACGAAAGANTCGAACCTAGTTACGGCAGAGATATGCACATATTGCATTTATTCCTGGTGCTGAGATTATATTGTACGTTATCATTTAGATCTCTGATATTTTCTTATTTTCTAATGGTAATATGCAGTTTCTTGGAACACTAAAAAATATCGTAATAATATGGGCATCCATACCTCTGTCATAACTCTTAACACGAGATCCGGACATGAAAATAAAAATTCGCTGATCAAAATACAGAATTTAGCGAGGAATTTCACAAACTAATACTGTTTATGTAATGTTCGCTCTCACTGGTTGACAAAGTTTTCCTAGCTTTTGAGTCTGACCTATGTCTATCCAATGTACAGATGCGGAAAAAAAAATCTTAAATAAAAAGTCGTCTTCATAAGAAAAAAAAAATTCGAGGAATTATGAGGAATTTTTGAAATATACTGGAACGTATAGCACATATTGTGATAAGCCTTTAAAAGGAGATCCTAGATATATGCTAGAATAGTCCTCTGTAATGTCGTGTCAAAGAGAGGAAGAGGACCAGCAATAAAAGAGGTGTTGTTTACTATGGAAAGATAAGTCAGGTGGATCCCATACACTCATGGCAGACTTCATATGAACCTCCAGCAAAGTTGTATCATTCTGTTACGGAACGTAATAATAACTAGGAAAGAGTAGCAGAAATTTAATTAAAACAGAGGCGATGTTGAAAGTTATCTATTTCAGTGGTAATATCTAAATTAAAAGAAAATACAACCTCCTGACCCTAACAAGACCAAAAAGCGCACTTCTTACGTACTTTTTTTTAATTACCACGTTCAACACAATGAAAAGGGAAAACCCGATACTAATTACAAAATGTACGCGTTTTGAGTTGAACGCGGAATGCTGTGACGAAATACAATACATTAACTAGAGGATCTGTAATGAGTGTTTGTTTGATATCAGATTTATAAAAATGAGTTATACATTTATCGTATCCGCAAGCCTCTGGCAAGCGAATACGATAAATGCATAACGAATTTCATAATTCTGATATCAAACAAATACTCATTACAGATCCTTTTTATCATATAAACTCTAACTAATGAAAAAAATGAACTTTTAATCGTGAAAAGGACCCTGAAGTGGCCCACACCCTATTTGAGACACATCGGTCACAACTGAACTGAATGAACCACACAGTTACGCGATACAAAGTAGATCCAAACAGTTGACAATCATCGAAGAAACTTTAGGCCACAGAAACACTGTGACATTTCGAGTACTTTTATTCAAATGTTTAACTGAAATGAAACGTTAAGAGAACGATGACAATGATAAGAAAGACAGACCGAAATAACTTTTATTAAAAATCTAGACGGAGGAAAACCCCACGCCAATGACAATGACAATGACAAAAAGATTTAATGCAGACTTTGAAAGTATATGCATCACAAACATTGAAAATTATAACATGGTGGAGCATTAAACGTTCGAAGAATATAATAAATACAATACAATGAAAATAGTTACAAAAGAAATGATGTCACATATTCACGACGTCACAAAAGACATGACGTCACATATTAACACGCCTTGGGGCTTCAGTCTTCTTGTCAAAGTATTCGCAAGCAAGTCAAAAGGTCAGATTTACGACATACCAAATAATTATTACACACTTTTATGTCACCGCAAATAGGCCCTGTTTATATGAAAAAGAAGTGTTAAGTACATCCCTGCAATAACTTTGAAATTCCAATACTGAGTTCGCACAGCAACGCAAGCTTTTTATAATGATAGTTCATAACAAGCTAAGGGCAACACCTTCGATTTGTAAGTTAAGATTACAGAACTGTACAATACGCTCGTATCTTGAGGGAATGATCGAAAGGAGGAATGAGCGGGAAGAAAAAGAGTAGGAAGAGTAGATAGAAGCATAAAGAAAAAGGACGGATATGACCATAAAAATAAGGTAAAGGAAAGTTAGGATTCAACAAAAAAGTAGATGATGATTATGAAGACATGTAAGGATAATAATAACAACGAGGAAAGTCACATACCCCAACAGCCATTTTATCACCGACACTGGCCAGCAACAACGACAACAACAACAACAGCAGCAACGACAACATTACCAGCAACTACAGCAACAACTGCAGGTAAACATCTGCTACTGCTATCTTGATCATCACAATTAGGCTACTGCTACTACATGTAATGTAATGTACTACAATCACTATTACTGCTACCTCTATTACTAGGCCTTTATACTACGACAAATACTACTACTATTACTACTACTACTACTACTACTTCTACGAATACAACTACCACTACTGCATCCATTGTAACTAGTTCAACAGCAAGCCACAAACCTGCAAGAACTTTCCTCTGTTTGACACAGGATCCGCGAAGCAGAGCCCTTTACCCCTGACTCCAGCCAACACTGTGACGTAAGGTTCCTCCTGGTCACAATGACTTTCCTTGTCCAGCATGTCGTGCTTGGCGAACGAACCGTACTGACTGTCCTGAGTCCAGGGGGACATGGTCAGCTGCAGACTGCAAGAAAACAAGATTGGTTGATTTTTTGGCGGTTAGCTGCGGACTGGAAGAGAACAAGATTGGTTGATATAATTTGGCGGTCAGGTGCAGATTAAAAGAGAATAAGATTGGTTGATTTTTTGGCGGTCAGCTGCGGACTGGAAGAGAACAAGATTGGTTGATATAATTTGGCGGTCAGGTGCAGATTAAAAGAGAATAAGATTGGTTGATTTTTGGCGGTCAGCTGCAGACTGCAAGAGAACAAGACTGGTTGATTTTTGGCAGTATTTGTAATCCCATAGAGCGATTCGCCTATTCGGAGACTTTGAAAGACTCAAAATTAATTTCCCTAGGTGAAAATCATCAGGAATGAATGCAGCTGGTTTTAGACACATAGGTGACCACAGACTAATGAGGCGATTAGAAATATCCAGGGCAATATATTCGTCACAAAATGCCTCACCTGTCTCGGATGGCAGCCATTATTATATGTCACTGTAAACCTGGGTTCCAATACATAAATTGGATTAAATTGAAACTGAATCTTGGTCACTAGGAACGCGCTTTGTAGAAGCGCGCTACGACTGCTAGGGCATTAACGAACACCCAGGTGTTTTCTCTTAGATACGGTACACCTCTGCGCGACAGGCAATTTATACACAAACAGATAATGGTTATAAAATGCGTCTCGAATCCAGACTAATGCCTGTTCACGTGACTTCACACTAATGTTACCCCGGCAGGCCTGATCACTCTAGGATTTTCTCAGTTCCCTGGGAAGTATACAGTGCCGCTGCCATTTAGTGGCGCTGATCACCAGCATTCTGACAATATCTTTCACTGCCTATAGCCAGGTACCCATACTCCAGACGGGTGGACTGAGGTAAATGGGAATGAAATGCTTTCCCAAGGCATCTACAACTAATGATGTAGCATTATTCTGTGCGGTCCCCACATTCAACCGCAAAATTTCACCTCCTGATCAATGAAGAAGATGTCGAATACTGAAGTTAAAACTGCAGCAGTCCCACTCCACAATCTGGCCTAGATACAAGAACAAACTAACCATAAGAGACTCCATCAAGGAAACGTTCTATAAAATGCTGCCTCATCTCACAAATACATCCGCATTGGCATTTCGAAATCAGTCTTGAGTCTAGAAGTCAAAGAAATGGTTTTAAAGCAAGGAAGTAAGTTTCGTTCCAAGTCACTAAGCACAATTGTGAGAAATCCTTGTCTGAAATTGAAATTGTTATACAGTACGCGTCACTGCTGGGTCAACACTACTATGTACGATGTAGGCGACAAGAAACGGAGAAGAAATCACTCTCCTCACAGAAAGACGATATAGAAAAATGGGTTAATTTCCTACGCGCTTGTGAGCCTTACGGAAACTCGGGGGAAAAGTAACGATATGACTGGAAGACAGTGTCGCAGATAATGAAAGAATCATTCAGTGACAGTCAAAGAAAAGACGGCCTACTAGTGTTGCCACTAGTGAGGATTTTCCCTTGCGGTAGGACAAAATGGCTATCCGACTTACCATATTCCCCTAATTATGGATAATCGCTTATCCAAAGTTGTTGGGGAAAATTGTGAACTGTAAGTCAGTGAAAGTGGATAAAATGCCTTGCTTTTTTTGATGTTCATTTTGGCAGTAAAAATGAAGGATTTTCCGCCATGGATTCTGCTTTAAGGTCGTGCATAGGGAAATGAAGGAAGAAAAAACTCTTTCCCGTTTATAGAGAAAAAGCAAATGATCAGGGTGGTAACACCTCTGCCAACTCCAAGCAGATGAGACACGCATTTCATTAGAAGCTGTATTATACAGTGACAGTGAATCAAATAAATCGTCGCCCGGAAATCACACTGTCATATGTCCTAAACGTTACTGAAGGACTTACGACAGTTTTAATGCCAGGCGGGCGGCGGAAAATACTGCTTCAGGCAAGAGGCAGCTTTGTTCGATCAAGCTAAGCTTACAGTGACAGCATATTCAGAAAATGGACAAGGAAAGTATGAGAGGAATGATGGAAGAAGCAAAGAATGGATAGAAAGGAAGCATGAAAGAAAAGAAAGGATAAGGTTAGACAAAAAAATCGGAAAAAGAACGAAAAATATAAAAAAATTAAAGAACGACAGAAAAAAAAGAATATCCTTGCTGTACAGATAAAATACAGTAGGATAAGAACACCCAGCTATTATAATACTTAAATCGCAAAAAAACTTCTAAAGTTAAGCAACGTAGTTTAGGAAAACTTGAGTACGACTATGTCACGTTAAGTAAAAACATTACAAAGCTATTTGCTATCCAATCACATTATACACTTAAAATATTTATCTCAATGGTGATTCCCTTTAATTTCAATGTTTTTATAGTCTTGTCAGTTTGCTCATCCCAGCATGACAGATTTGTCTTGCTTTATGCACAATTTAATTATGAGTAATTCTACTTATTAGACCCTCTGGCATATATGTGCTCTCCACATTTATGTTTTTGTTGTTTTGGTTTTTTTTTAATTCTGAATAATGAGGAAAGGCTCAGAATTTTTTTTTTATTGGTCAATCGTTGTTGTTGCAGTAGTTGCAGTTCTTGTTGCTTTTGTTGTTATTGTTGTTAAGTTGTTGTTGTCGTTGCTGTTGTTGTTGTTGTTGTTGTTGTTGTTGGTGGTGGTGGTGGTGGTGGTGGTATTAATTACCAGAAGACGAAAATATTCGAATGGACCACAGTTAAATTCGATACTGGTACGAAAAGCAACCGACAAACAATAATGCCAATAATAATTTTATAGCTTGAAATTTTCCTCCATAGCAAAAAACGTTTTTGTTTTCATTTTAAACCATTTGCTACTTCATATATTTCAAATATTGATTTCATTAAATTACCAGGACCTCTCTGTACGTCGGTTTTTTTGAGTCAGAGTTTTATAGCGCTTAAGTTCGATTGCGGCTATATTGACTTCAATCAATTTCAGTCACATTTTCTTCAGTCCACCCGTCTATAAAATGTGTACCTGGCTATAGGCAGTGGAAGATATTGTCAGAATGATAGTAATCAGCACCAGTAAATGGCAGCGGCAATGTATGCCTCTCAGGGAGCTGAGAAAGTCATAGAGTTATCAGGGCTGCTGGGGTAATAATTATAGTGTGAAGTCGCGTGAGGGGGCATTAGCCAGGATACGAGACTTACAAACTGCATGATTATTATTATTATCATTATTATTATTATTATTAATACAGTACTACATACGAAATAAGACGTAATTTTACCTCGGATATGACACAGGAATGTTACTACCGGCACGTGTCATCTATGTACAAGCGTTGCTTGGACCAAAAGGCTAGGACATACATGCACATTGTACGTTGCGAAGAGGTTAGTAAAGGACAGAGAGACCTACCTGCGGCAGAACGGAACTTACAAGGATGATGTGAGTGGCGTTTATAGTGATATACCAGGACAGGAGGGGAAGAGGAGAGAGTGGGCTGAGAGATCACAAGGAATAAAAAAAGGGGAACGAAGACAGTGCAAGGAAGAAATACTTTGTATATAACAGACTGACAGACACACACACACACACACACACACACACACACACACACACACACACACATATACACACACACACACGTATACATACACATACAGAGGAGGGCGGACGGATGGACAAACAGATAGACAGATCGACCAACCTGACAGACAGATAGACAGATCGACCAACCAACCAACACAGACAGACAGACAGACAGACAGACAGACAGACAGACAGACAGACAGACAGTAGACAGACAGATAGATAGATAGATAGATAGATAGATAGATAGATAGATAGATAGATAGATAGATAGATAGATAGATAGATAGATCAATCCACAGCCCCAAGGCAGGATGAAGAATGGTGATAAGAATCAAAGGACCATCATTAATTACTAGATACCGGAAGAAACAAGGGTATCACTTATTAGTTAGCACTCTATTCATTAAGGAAATGTCTGGAGGCATCGCCTAGAATGAGTGATTTGAAAAAAAAAACATTCGCCCACTAGCCTCGACGTGTGATTATCCCTGGTTCAAGCCTTAATATGACAGGAGCACAGCGAAATAATTGTTATGGAGGGACTGTGGGGGTGGGGGAAGAAGGAGATAAAGAGATGAGGGATAAAGAGTGTAATGGAGAGGACGGAGGGGAAGGGTAGAGAAAGAAAGAAAGAAAGAAAGAAAGAAAGAATAAATTATGATGGTGGAAGACAGGAGAAAAATGGAATGAATGAATGAATGAATAAGTGAATGAATGAATGAATGAATGAATGAATGAATGAATGAATGAATGAGAATGAATGAATGAGAAAGGGGAAATTGAGTAAAGAAGGTGTGTAAAAATAAAGAAAGAGCAAAGTGTAATGAGAATAACGTAGAAAGAAAGAGAGAGAGAGAGAGAGAGAGAGAGAGAGAGAGAGAGAGAGAGAGAGAGAGAGAGAGAGAGAGAGAGGGGGGGGAAGATGGGGAAAGACTACCCACAAAGCACACGACTACAGTACCATAGCACGCCAAGCACATCGTGAATGATAAATTTCTGGCATGTCTGCGTGTGCTAATCAGTACAAAACGGATAGTGATTACATCAAGTGAGAGATGTACAATTAGTTTTCAGTTACTGGAACAACAGAGAATGAATTCGCAGTAAAGACTAAATTTTAAAAAAAAAATACAGCTAGAGGATGAAAGGAGAAAGAATGTGTTTCCTCAAAAAAATTCTGGTATTAAGTGGCAATGAAAAGAAAATCTTCTGTTTGTGTTCTCATTCCAATTGTGTCCTTAACCCTCTAGTGCCCGCTAGTCCATATTAAAAATTTGGCAACCCAACTTCAAGGGTCCAGTATATGGAGTGGTCCAAATATGGCCCGGGTGTTTCAGTGCCCGGAGGTCCAAATTTAACCCAAAATTGTTCACCTATTAAATATTGACATTGTTCAAAATCAATGTATTATATTTTGGGTGGCATTTGAAGTGTGTATGTAAATTTTCAGAATTTTCCTACCAGTATTTCTATGCCTGGGCACTAGAGGGTTAATTTGGTAAAGCTATACTATAGTGACTTACAGAACAGTCTATGTGAAGTGACATGACTTGTGTTTGTGACAACCTGACCCCCGATCTTACATTCTGGAATTCACGTGTTATCAATTCTGACAGATCCGGCTCAATTCGCTTATTACGATGAATCTCCAATCTCCTGTTTATACAAATGATGTCAATTTTAGATGATTTCCTTCTTCGATTGCATTCATTAGCATCACAAATTTCGTTGAAAATTACATTGCTGGCTAAACCTGCCTAGTTTGAGGGGAAAACTTGAGATCCAAAGAGAATTCGTTTGAAAAGAGGTAAGGGTGGGAATGTTTGAACACAATGTCTGTGTTTTTTGCTTTTTTTTTTTTTTTTGGCCAAGATTCAAGTCGAATTTTCAAATTCGTAGTCATATTCGGCCCACTCTCGAATCACATTAGTCCCAATTCCATTGGCTTTTCCTATAATCCAGATTTGAAATTCGAGATTTGGAATCGGATTCGTAGAAAAAATTCTGCGATTCGGTGAATCTCGAAGTATGCCCATCTCTGAAAAAGAAGTTAATTAAGTAAGCAGTGGTCTATGCTGCGAAAACAGAAACCGACCGAAAAGAAACTGGCTAGACAGGGACGCTTGAGA
>JAWQUT010000026.1:58181-78977 GCA_033807755.1 Ellobium chinense | reverse complement strand
GGGGGGGTTGGTGAAGGGCGTCTCAAACTGCATTCATGAACATGGTCCAATTAGCGTGGGAAATGTCTTGTGACGTAGCCTGGCCCGCCAGCAAACTGTAAATTGTTTGTTCGTTTTGATACTGCACAAGGTGAATCGCGGAGCGGTAAGATGCCATATCCTATCGCTAAACGTCTGTTCTTGAATTACCATAGCCCCATCAAAATGTCTTCCAATCTTAAAAATAAACATGATATTCGCTGTGAAATAGGAATTCATAATCATAAACTCCCCCATGCCAGACTTCAGGGTAACAAATGAAAAGCTATGTGTGGCAGTTCAATAATGAATGTCCATTCCTTATATTTGTCGTATTATAAATACTTCGTTTGTTTGTCTAATAGAAGGACTCTGTAGACTTCCATTCTTGTATTCGCCTTGGTTTCTTTACTTGCTTCAAAAATGCTAGCCACTTAATGAAAAATACCTTCAGGTTTATTTGAACTACTTTGATGAAAATATCAAATCTCAGTCATAATATGCTGTGCAATTCTTTAAGTTTGGATGCGACATGTGAGGACACAGCCATACGACAGCCTACTCTTTACAGTAACATTTTTCTTAAACCGGAAGTGAGCTTTGTTGTAGGTCGCTGATTAGGAAAGGTATATACTTCCATCTAAGGCAGATGGTAAAGATCCGCGTTTCTATCATCTATGATTTAGTTACTAAACACACACAGACAGAAGTACTCTAAAATAAATGCGCAATTCTTGTGCATACAATGTATAATAATGCCTTCCAAATATTCTCTCTTTGGGAAGTGTAACAGTGGGAGATTTTCAGTACGAACTCTTATCTTGCTCACCGCTCTCACAGAACAGTAGAACACACATTTCGTGAGAGTAAAAAAAAAAAATGACCTCCGGTATTTACATATTACTATGTAATAGTAATGAAATTGTTAACCTCTCAAAGGAGTGTCATTCAGCAAAGCTCAGGGAAAAAAACAACAACGCCGTGATCAGTCGTGAAAATTAGGTAGTCATAAACAACGTTACAAAACGAACTGGCGATTCCGGAGATTCTAGATTTTTTATTCCAAAATCAAAAGAATCGAGTACTATTCCAAGTACATGCCAGAGTCAGAGGTTTGCAAAATAAAGATATATGGTGGGAATGCTAGTTAATATAATATTATATCTGAGTGGCATTTTATGGGCTAAGAAAACATGCGAAATCCCACTTTATTACTAATCTGTAATTTTAAAAACATTAGTGTATAATATAAAAACTAATAGGTTCGGGGTGATTAAAGGGGACAGCTAGTGCTTGGTAGGAGTAAAGGGCCATGCAAGGACCAAAGTTGGGAGCTTCAGACCTGTAACATAATGATTGACAAGCTCTCCTGTCACTGGTGGACACACTAAGAAACAGTCAGGAATATTTCAGCCCCTTTTTTTTAGGGTAAAGGACGGGTTAAATAAGAAGCTGCTTAATTTTTTCAAAGGGTGAAAACTTAATAACAGAATCTTAACAAAACTGCAACCTGCACTGCTAGGAAACGTTCATGGGGAGAGATAAACAAGATTTCAAGTCCTTTCTGTAAGTGTTCTTGTTAGTCTAGTAAATCTTGGAAGTTTGTTACAAAAATACTACTTAAAGTATAAATCTATCAAATGTTTAAGGTTATTTTGTGATATTCGGTAGGGCTAAACGAGCTGAGGTCTGTTTACAAAAGTATCTGGAATCGCACTTGATTTCATTGTTTGGAACCGAAGTTAACCAATTCCTAACGAGGAATCGAGAATCGAGTACTGGAATTGGAATCGCCCATAATGCCAACAGCCGAGGTCACTTGACGAAGTAATAAATAGTCATGGCGGAAAAACCATTGGCCCGCATGCAGTCGTCATCTTCATTATTTTGCCTACTTTTTCTTCCCTCTTTCCTGTTGTTGACATAATTGCTGCTGTCATTATTATTGCAGTAAAAGTAGTAGTAGTAGTTGCTGTTGTTGTTAATGTTGTTGTTGTTACTGTTGTTGTTGTTGTTGTTGCTATTATTCTTGCTGTTGCTATTGCTATTATCATCGCTGCTGTAGCTCTTGGTAAGTTTGGTTGTTTACTGTTGATGGTGATGCAATTGCTCTTGTGGTTGTCAGCGTGGATATTGTAGCCGAATGTTGTTGCAGATGTCGTTAATACAGTGGCAGCTGCTTTAATAGTAAACTTTACTATTGTTATTGTTGCTTTTGTTTTTGCTGCTCCTGTTGTTGTTGTTGCTACCAGTACTGGTGTTATTGTTTTTGCAGGTGGAAGTTGCTGCTATTGTTGTTGTTATCCCTGCCATGATGTTGACAAGATGTTGTCTTGTCAGCTAATAACTGTTTTCGAGTAACACAAGCAGCTAACCGATAGCAAACGTGTATGTGGCAGGGAAAGCGTGTTCGTAGTAAAATCAGTTTAGACGCCAGAATGTCACCAGGAATGTCAATGACCGAAGCTTGTTTACATAACAACCATCTATCTAGTGCAGCCGCGTAGTCTTAGAGAACGAGACACTGCGAATTACAGCGGACCGAACAGCAGCTCTGCCTTGAAGTTCTACACTCCACACGCCTCCAGCAAAGCCACTGAGGACCTACGAACTCGTGTTCGCTTCAGCTGGATGCGTTGGGAGTGGGAAGGAGGGGGAAAGGTTAAGGTTGGGGGAGAGGAATATAAGGAAGAATGAAGGGTGTCGGAGGGAGGGGGAGGGTGCTGTAATTTCTTAATTAGTGCACGCAGAACGCTGACCCCCTCTTTTTACGGAAATCTTGTGGATCCAGATAAATTATGTTGTGAATGAGGAGGTTGGCCTTGATTAGAGAGCTTTTCTTTACAAATTCGGATCTCTTACGGATCATTTTGGCAGAGGTAGTCACACGCATACCCAAAAAAAAAACCAACGAAAATATGGTATTTCCTGGTGTTGTGATTATATATTGCAGGTTATAAACTGCATGTGAATTTTCACATCTGATTTTAGTTTGTAATGTGCAGGACGATGTGCAACAGTCTAAGGTAGGATCTCACACACTCGAATTTCGAGGCACCATTCTATAATTTCGAGTTTATGAGGTGTTCAACTTTATGAATAATGATAATGTACAGTAGATCTAAACATACAAGATAAGATAAGATAAGATATGTATCCATTTGGAAGTTTGTCTTAAACCAGTGCATCACAGAAAATATATTTAATTAGATACAATTATAAACGTCATCACGTAAAAACGCAGCATACAATCCCATGTGTGTACACACACACACACACACACACACACACACACACACACACACACATAAAAATGTGTGTCTGTGTGTGTGAATATATATAAATAAATAAATATATATATTATATAAATATATATTATATATATATAATACAAACACACACACACACACACACGCGTCCACACACACACACATAGGCTACATACAAACACAACATACACACTCAGACATACACACACGTATATGCATACAAGAAACTTGGAGCCAGAGAATTACAACAAACGCGGTTGCAATCCTAGAATACCCTCATCCAATCTTTATAATATAACAAATATTATTTGTTTTAAAAGGTCAAAACAAAGATCAAGATTCGTTTCTCCAATTCCCATCTCCCCCTTCCTCTGCCAGCGTGACATTCTGTCAGTTTTAATATAAAGTAGAGCTGATGACAATAAGAGAATCTTCTTATGACAACCATTGAATGATCGGGTTTGTTTTTTTTTTATGGTGGCTTCGAAACGATCAATGATCTTTATTTTACACATCTGTCATCTTCTGATTATACCGTCGACTCCGTTCAATCGCAGTTCGGATAAACGTGAACTCTGCTCCATCGCAATACTTTCCACATAGTCAAATACTACATTTCTACATTGAAGTCACTGGAGAATCGAAATTCTGTTTAATCACAACTATGTTTCCATGTACTCTAGGATTGCGATTAAGCGGAGTTGACAGGAGAAATCAGGTTTTCGGGCTAAAGCAGCTTGCGCTCGGATAACACACACTCACAAGCCTTGACCTGGTACATGATATTGGCAAACCCATTTTGGAAATTAGAAAAGAACAATAAATATTATATCATTTAAGATATAATATATTTATTATATTAATCGCATCTCTTACCATCGTCAGATTAGTGGGGCGGTGCTGAATGCACTCCCTCTAACATTCCACATGCAGAGATAATGCAATTCTTACGATGATAAGAGATCCCATGGTTAATGCGCAAGCTCTCAAGTCAAGTGCCTTAGATCTTCCTGCAAGATTCTTCATAGTTAGTCACGTTCTCTTTTGATTAAATGGTGGGCAGTGTGATGTCATAATTTTATTTTTCCATTTCACAACTGATGATTCCACTTAACAACATTTCTTCGGGAGGGTGGAATAGGTTGTTACATGATTGGGAGACGAGTAGAATTGCGATTATCCAGTAAATTTTCTAGAGGAAATAATGTTATCCGTTATCATGCATATGTTGTGTGAAAGCGGATTTCATGCCATTAAGCGGAGACGACAGTGCTAATCTTCCGTTTAAATAATGGGCAGCGGAACAAACTGGCTCACTTTCTATTACTCACCCTCTGATAAAATAGCGAATGTGTCTGGTTCAATCCATTGACTGGCACTGCTAGACTTAGTTCCCCTATGAATGGCGATTATGAGTTCAGAGACGAAAGACGGTAGGTGTGAAAAACTCATAGTATAAGAAAAATCATGCTATTTACGTAATACAGTGGATTCCGCTAAATTGCAACTCCGCAGAAACCTGGAAAAATTTGAGATTATAAGAAAGTGTCGGAACCCCAGTGGCTTCTCTAACCATGTAGAATAAACAGCAGTCTATTATCTCGAAATATGAGTAAGAAATAGTTCCGAGTAAGCCAACATACCGTGCATTCATTGGCTTTTTGTATTGTCTGCAGACCTTGAATCCGTACTTCCTAAAACACGAATAGTCTATCAGTAGGTGGGTCAGTTCAAGCGTGAAAGATGCTTCAATATAACCGGGAAACTCCCCAATGCGAAGACCTTACAAAATATTCCACCTACGTGTGCTGATAAATAAATTAGTGCAGATGGCATTGAAATTCAGCACGAGCTCACAGATAAACAGTCTCTAGATTATCAAGCGTTAAACATGTGCAAATGAAGCGAACTGTCCAGCAGGGCGATGACCACAAGAGTACTAAACGAAAATATCCAAGCACACGAGAAGTTTGATGACTCGAAATCTGGAATAAATGGCATTGACATATAGCATAAGCCTGAGAGAGTTTGAAAATAATTATAACAAGGTCACAGCTGCCCTCCTCCCCACCTTTTCCCCAGTCAAATAATGTAACCTGCTTGGCTTCCTCAGCGATAGAATGTAGGTCTAGAAATGCAAGTGCAGACAGGATGGCTTAGTTATCGCATTCATTTGCTTGGTGTAGACCTTCAGGCATAAATGTCATGCGTGATTCAGATTTATAATAATGAAGGGACTAATTATGTTCTAGCCCTTCACATCGTCCCCGCCTCCCAGTTAATGGGTTATTTTCCTGAAAATAACTCCCTTGAATTCGCTGGTGGAATTCCAGACGTTCAGGTACACTTCACGCTTTTCATTCTATCCCCATTCGTAACTTGAAATAGTAATAGTATCTATATAGGCCTATCTATTTCATAATGTCATGCAGCAAAATTCAACACCAGGGTTCTGGGAGGTACTTACCCATCATGCGAAATTTGGCACCCAAGATCTGGCGGAGAATACATTATGAACACTTTGAAATTAGTATGCGTAAAGAGCAATTATACGACCACCAGGCTGGCGGCGATAAGGTGTGTATTTAGTATTTTCTGCTTTATCTTTGTAAATTTCAAGCCGTTCTGGAATTCATAATTTAAATAGCGTCACTTTGAAAGTGCTAGGAAATTGTTTATGGTATCCAAGAGAATGGGCTTTGGCAAGCACAAGCCTGTGCAGTTAATGGTATGTTCATATCAGGTTCTCAGATTTGCTAGGCTAAATAGCAGAAAACAGCTAGAATGCCTTTTCACCCACAGTGTGGTTCGAATGTTTCCGTTGTCTACACGTGAGGAGCATTACCCATTGGTTGGTAATTTCGCGGTATATATAGCTGTTCCCTAGATGGGTTGCCTTATTCAAAGACTTCCGAACGACAAAAACTGTTTTTTCCTAAATGAAGAACGACAGAAATGAGGTTCTCGCCTCGTTTGCTAGATATAAATGACACGCTATTTAAGGAAAGCTAAAACTATCGGATTTCAGCGCTTGTTCATATCCAGGAGGGTAATTTATGATTATTGACCTTTGTTTATGCTGCTGCCTGCCATGGTTTTGATTGTTGTGTTTGCTGTGGAAGATTATGCCGTTGGCTCTGATTATCTTATTATTGTTGGGAATTTAAACGGTGTCTGTGTGCAGAAGGAATTTATTTATCTTTATCTTCTCTTCCATCCTTTCCATCTTCTCTTCATTTAATTTTTTTTTAAAATTGATTTTTTTCCCTCCTTGCTCGCAAATGCTCGTCTCAATATCGTATTTTATTTGGAGAAATGCAAATGAAAAATGACCTATTTTCACCAACGGAGCACACGNGGGGGGGGGGAGTGAAGTCAGACTCTGACGTAACAAATATTTACTGTTATTTGACTATTGATAAAATAAAAGTCGCGATTCAAAAGTAGCCTGCTTATACAGGGTGACGGTAACGATCCAAAGGAGGAAGTGTGAAATCACAATCTTTATTTCGATGGTGTCAAATAGGTAATAAAGTTCGTGCATAAAAAAAAAATCGTTCGACAAGTCAAGTCTTTACTTTGGGCTGGATGGAATTTGTTTCCAGCGATTATAGCGGCCTTTTAAATCGACATTCGCATTTGCTAAAATGTTCAGTTTCAGCAAATATTTCAAGATAAGTGAAGAGACCAAAATCTATAGAACCACATTGTTCAACAATGACAGGATGAACAGTAAGGCTTTGGTCTGTAGAGCTGGTTAGAATTAGGCTTTCTTAAAGGAAGGCTACATCGCCTGCAGACCATATTAAATTATACGATACCCTATTATTCCAATAAAATAGTCTTTCAAGCGTCTGTCATAATGATATAATGCCTCTGCCGGCCACAGACAATCCACAGGGTTACATTATCCAAAGTCCGAATTGTTACATCCACTGCGCGCGTGGCGACCATAAGCTTGCATCAAATATGTTCTAGCCACATGGCCAAGCTGTCTAGCCAGTGCTCTGTGGACGGATGATAGCACGCTGGGATGAATGTTTTAATTCCTCAGTGAACAGTAGATATGTCAAACAAAATCATGCTGAGGCAATGAAAACGTAGAATACTTTTTCTGGCGTATACTATCAAACTTTACGTTTAAATTTGGATGACCAGAACCTTAATTAAAAGCTGAATGATATATTATCAGATAGAGGTGTCTCTAGCTGCTGGAACTTAAGTGACGTCGTCGTTTTTACCATAGGCCTCTGCTGATTGGGGGAGGGGAATAATAAATGGACGCAAGGGCCAAACCCGGTAACTCTAGCTCGCCGTATTGCGTCATATTACATACGCGCATGGTAACAGAATGATGCTCTTTCTTCGCAAAATTAACGACTCAGTGGACACCATAGATACTTTTTTAGAGAGAAAAAGTATTTAAACACGGAGGATGTGCGTGGCTTTCTTTAAGGTTGAAGTACTGAGTATCGGCGATACTTACAGTGAAAGTATTAAATTTTGTATTGCCTGAAATACCGAATAAGGAATAGCTCTGTATGAAAGACAGGAAAAACAACAACAACAACAAAAAAAACCTTATTCAAGACGCTCTTTTGACAGGCATTTTATTTACACTTCAATTCGTTGTACTTTTAAAAGAAATATTTTTGAGCTGTTATTGATGATGAATTTTTCTGGTTATTTTGGCAGATGGCTTTGAAGAAGTACTTTAAACTTTAACATCAACCAAAACTTTTTTTTTTCAAAATATAGACATGTGAAAGTTGGAACTTGCGCCATGAATTTGCTATATTAAGACTGAGAACAATCTTCAACGAGCCCGTTCTTGTGCTCTGTGATATAATGACTGTTTCACTGGTTTTGGAAGCAACATCACTGCGCATCGGCAATTACCATTGATGCTATTTTTTGCATTGTTAGGTCTCCACAATTATACTAAATTATAGTCTGTCTATTTATCGTGCTTGCCATTTGTCATCATCTGATTCTGTCTCTTTCATGTCGGTCCTATCATATTTCTTTCTTTAGCCAGCATCTTCTCTCCGCATTCCTTCATTCTGACAATGGTTTGGTGACTTCGTCCACTCCTCTTCCTTTCTTTCTCTCATTCTTACTGCGCTATGATTATGAACATCCTTATACAACACACTGCGAATGAGAGACTTGTGATGAGGATAATAGGACACGCTGTAGTAAAGTAATCTCTGATCATCTTTACTCATTCCATAGATTGTCCTCATAATTATATGTGCTCCTGATGTTGGACTGGTAGTTCATTTACATTGTGAAGTAATTCATATTAACCCTCTAGTGCCCAGGCATAGAAATACTGGAAGGAAAATTCTGAAAATGCACATATACACTTCAAATGCCACCCAAAATACATATAAAACATTGATTTTGAACATATTTAATATGTGAAAAATTTTGGGTCAAATTTGGACCTCCTGGCACTGAAAAACATTATGTTTGTATCACTGTGAATATTGTATTATTCCTCACTATATTATAATGACCTTATCCGAATCCATGTCAATGCTCACAAATTTGAGACTCTGATACTCCTTTTGAAGAGTCAGGTCCCTCTTTACGCAAGTTAAAAATGTGGCACGTGACGTCTTTTGTTCCCTAAACTTCATATTTGTGGAATACAACGTTCTTGTCAAGATACTGATACAAAGCGCGCGGAATAACAAAATGACGAACAGAGTTTTGAACATGGGCTACGGTGTCTAACAGAACAAAGGACAGTAGCTTTAATAACACATGTGCGGACCTCCTTTGGTGGACCCAGCTGAATTGACCTGGAAGTATTAATTAAAGCAGTCAACCTTAAACATTGTCTATCACTGATGAATCCTCACATACACAGGAAAGAAAACCAATAACTTTTGCCCGCGTGCGTGCGTGTGTGCGTGCGTGCATGCGTGCGTGCCTGCCTGCCCGCCTGCCTGCCTGCCTGCCTGCCTGCCTGCCCGCCCGCCTGCCTGCCTGCCTGCCTGCCTGNNNCTCTCTCTCTCTCTCTCTCTCTCTCTCTCTCTCTCTCTCTCTCTCTCATTCTTCTTAACCAAAGAGGATCATGCCATCCTTTTCTTCTTTGTATTAATTAATTCCTGCCCCTGTCTACTTACTTTGGAACAAATAATGCTTTCTTTGAGACTAAAAGAAAGACCGATAACAAAGCCACAATGTCTCTGCATGTCTCTGGGACTTAAATTTAAAATAAAATAATTTAAAAAAAAGAAAATAGGACTTCCATTAACCCCTTAGGGAAACTGGTTTATAAATGCATAGAATGTTATACATCTCATTATATAATACAAACACACAGAAGAATTCACCTCATATATCTAAACACACAATATTACTCATGAAATATATAACAGAATCATTGCTGATCGCCCACGACAGTTATTAGGTAGTGTTAGTTATAATCTTTTGGTTTTTTTTTTCAGAAAGGTGGATCAACATGTGATTCTACTTTCTCTCTTTCCGATTTCTCTCCTTTCTATAGTTCCTCTTGCCAAAGAGGATACTCTATCCCTCCCTCCCACTTTTTAGCTCCCTCTTTCTCCTCTCTTGCCAAAGAGGATCCTCTCTCTGTCTCTCTTTTTCTCTCTCTCTCTCTTTCTCTTTGTCTCGTTCCTCTCCACAAACATGATCCTGTCTGTGTGTGTGTCTCTCTCTCTCCTTCCTTTCTCTCTCTCTGTCTCTGTCTGTCCTTCTGTCTGTCTGTCTGTCTCTGTCTCTCTCTTTCTCTCTCTCTCTCTCATTCTTCTTAACAAAAGAGGATCATGCCATCAGTTTCTTCGTTGTATTAATTAATTCCTGCCCCTGACCATGAATTCATGCATTACTTAGAGTACCTTACTCGTGCTGGCGGCGAACAGAGAATATCTATCAAAACATTCTTCTCATCTTATCATCCAGTTTCATCAATAGCATAATATACCAACGTCTTCAACAAAAACGGAAATTTCTCGACAGCACAATATTGGAGAGTTCTGGTGTAGAGAACGAACCTTTTACGGACCATCAAAGCAGTGGTAGACATATCCATGGAGCGTTACGAAGATGAATGTGGTGCATTTTACATGCAGTGGTATCGCGCAATACGATCGTATCACCTGGAAATGCTATTTGCGCATGCCTACTTCTGCCATAACAGCTCTTAAGAGACCCGAATTTGAAAATAATAGCTCTCTACTCTTACCATGAAGTAGGAAATCTCAGTCGGAAGGAGGGGCCATCCGCACCCTCTCCCTTCCACCGCTTCCTTCCCCTTTCCTTTCCAAATGTTAAAGCCACTCCCCGCCGCGACCAGCCAAAGAAGAGGTAAAACAGAGTGACCTTTGAGGGGAAAGATGGGCGGGGATGGTCCTCTCCCGGCCTCCGCCCCTGTCAACTCATCGCGACATTGAAAAAATAAGAAGATACGAACTTAGTCGTGACTAATATCCATACAGGAAGAAATTCGATGACTGATTAATATAATAGAGGCCTAATAATATATTGATACTCTTTTAATCACTCTTAGTGGCCGCGTCAGATCGCTTATAATTGAATGAATGAAAAAGAACATGGACACACGGATTTGCGAACTAACCTCGTATATATAATACTCGCACAATTAGTAGTGAGTGAGAGTGAAATGAATTCCATGGACAGAGAGAAGGGGAAGGGGAAGACGAGAAAAACGGGAAAGCCAGAAATGGAGTGATAGAGGATAAAGGGAAACAGAGCGAAATATGAAATATTAGACCCAGGAAGGGAACAGGGGCGGATGAAGCTGGTGAGGGGCACGTTGTATTAGCAGTCAATTTGGGGCACGCGAGGCCCCCCCAGCATGACATGACATGACAGACAGACAGACACACACACACACACACACACACACACACACACACACACACACACATACACAGGCACACACACATACACAGGCACACACACAGACACATACACACAGACAGACAAACAGACAAACAGACAGTTGCATGACAGACACACAGACACAGACACACACACACACACACAGACAAACAGACATACAGATAGACACAGACAAACAGACGGATAGACACACGCACACACACACACACACACACACACACACACACACACACAGACAATTGCATGACAGACAGATGGACAGACAGACACAGACGGGGCGATTATGAATAATAATTTTCCAAGAGAAATTGTGTGTTCACTTCATACCGGCCGTAACCATAGTATTGATTTTTGTTGTTTTTTTTCGGAAAAAACTTGCGGGGGGGGGAGGANGGGGGGAGGAAGGGGGGAGGGGAGGGATTATTTACACATTGCAGACGCTCGCCTTCTGTGAATTGGTGTCAGAAATCGCACAAGGAAATACTGGTAAACAAGAAGTCTGACCAAGTATTTCTCAAGTCACCAGACACCTTTCACGCATTTAGCGTGGGGCTCTCGAAAATGCGGGGTTTGTAGCATACGCTATTTTTGCTATTAGGTTTATCCGCTCCTGGGAGGGGGTAGGAGCTCCCTCTGTCAAAATACCATTGCCCCGCCACTGCTCAAGCTCAAAAGAGTTACAGCAAAACAGTTCACCCTCTGTATACAAAAGAAAAAAAAAACATCCTGGGGACGAGTACAACCGAACGAAATAACAGACATAAAGAGAAGAAAAACAAATCAGCAGAACATCAAAAGGGACAGTATAGAAAGGTGATACTGTAGAAGGAAAAATCTGGCAGAGTGTTGATAGGAAAAATATATATATGTACTGGTATCTCTAAGGTACCTCAGACAATAGCAGTACTCATACGCAAAACATCAAATCCGTGGAGCATAGGAAAGGCGGAAAGAGATTTGTATAAAAAATAATGTCAACACAATTTGTATTTTCTTTCATAGTAAGCAAAGGATACTTCAATGCTAGTAAATTTATATCAGTTCCGTAGCTAAACGCTTTATATCCAATTGAGTTAAGTAGGATACATTTTGCACCACTATAGCCTTATGCAAGTCCAATCCAGGTTTAGAAAGAATATTATATCAAAACAAACTGCGGTAATTCCACATCTGTAACTCCACGCAATATACGATATAACTATAGACCTAGCACAAAATGACATGAATATCTACTTACACTAAACAAGGAATTTAACGACAATACACGACATATCCACGCATATCAAGCATCAACACAAGAAGAATTTCTTTAGAATAAAATTTATGGCGAAACAGGATATCCAACGCAGACATACTTTTGTTACGAAATGATGCACTGTTGAGAGCTTGCGCATTAACGATTGATGAGATTTCTTACCATCGTCAGAATTACACTAGTGCATAGATGCTGAATGCACCCTTAGTAACATTCAATATGCAGAGTTAATGTAATTCTTACGCTGGTAAGAGATCTCTTTCTTAAGAACTGGAGTAACTGACATTGACACTATAGGAGGAACAGATGGAGTGGAAAGACCACCATTTTGTACAAAGAGTGTTAGTAAATGGGCAGATGTAGGGCAGAGGGAAGAAAGTACCAGCTTGCAAGAACCTCCAGAAGAACATAGAGAATACACAGACAACTAAAGGTATGAAGATGCCAGTAGAACCTGGCATAAAAATATTCAAATTTTTAAACAGTCCCTATAAAATCAGAAAACTGGCCATGGGGAAGGGGTAAAGGAGTTGGATTTGAATTTCAAAGGCTTGAATAGGTGCAAACACATGTGTAGACTCAGAACAGGTGAGGTTTAGCCACTCAAGTATAAATTTGTGGTTCTTGCTAGGTGGGTAAGATTACTCTGTTTACTGAGTGAAAAGGCCTAAAATATTAGGTTGTCTGCTTCACTGCCTAAGTTATCAAAATCTAACTGGTTAGGGGCATTTCTCCTTGTGTCAAAATTTTGAGGAAAAGCTAAACATCATGTTTGGAAAGTATTTTGGCATGGGACCCCTGCATAAATTAATGAAAGGAGTAAAATATACAGCCAACAGTGAAAAAAACAGTGGCATCTTCGTATCTTAATGCGCAAGCTGCTCTTATCTATCAGCTTATTCGAGCAGCTAGAGTTCCAATAATGCAAGAAGTTCATTACAGACCATAAAGTACCTATGTATATCGAGCACTAAAGTGGAGGGAGAATCCACCTTTATAATCAGCCAAGCAGGACAAACAATCCTGTGTGTGCAATGGCCTGAGAGTGAGGACTGGAAGTGTGAACGACTGAGTAATACGTAGGGTTATTGTTTAACAAGGATTGTGTTTGGAAAAGTGAAGATGGAAAGTAAATAAAAATTAGACATCGGCTGGCCTANGCATTAACGATTGATGAGATTTCTTACCATCGTCAGAATTACACTAGTGCATAGATGCTGAATGCACCCTTAGTAACATTCAATATGCAGAGTTAATGTAATTCTTACGCTGGTAAGAGATCTCTTTCTTAAGAACTGGAGTAACTGACATTGACACTATAGGAGGAACAGATGGAGTGGAAAGACCACCATTTTGTACAAAGAGTGTTAGTAAATGGGCAGATGTAGGGCAGAGGGAAGAAAGTACCAGCTTGCAAGAACCTCCAGAAGAACATAGAGAATACACAGACAACTAAAGGTATGAAGATGCCAGCAGAACCTGGCATAAAAATATGCAATTTTAAACAGTCCCTATAAAATCAGAAAACTGGCCATGGGGAAGGGGTAAAGGAGTTGGATTTGAATTTCAAAGGCTTGGATAGGTGCAAATACATTTGAAGATTCAGAATAGGTTAGGTTTAGCCACTCAAGTATAAGCTTTGTGGTTGTTGCTAGGTGGGTAAGATTTCCCTGTTTACTGAATGAAAAGGCCTAAAATACTAGGTAGCCTGCTTCACTGCCTAAGTTTTCAAAATATAAATAGTTTAGGGGCATTTCTCTTTGTGTCAAAATTTGAGGAAAAGCTAAACAACATGTTTGGAAAGTATTTTGGCATGGGAC
This sequence comes from Ellobium chinense, assembly GCA_033807755.1. Taxonomy (NCBI): domain Eukaryota; kingdom Metazoa; phylum Mollusca; class Gastropoda; order Ellobiida; family Ellobiidae; genus Ellobium; species Ellobium chinense. The sequence continues at coordinate 64,716 of JAWQUT010000026.1, read as the reverse complement.
CCCTGGATAAATTAATGAGAGGTGTAAAACTTTATACAGCCAACTGTGAAAAAAACAGTGGCATCTTCGTATCTTAAATAATGCGCAAGCTGCTCTTATCTATCAGCTTATTCGAGCAGCTAGAGTTCCAATAATGCAAGAAGTTCATTACAGACCATAAAGTACCTATGTATATCGAGCACTAAAGTGAAGGGAGAATTCACCTTTATAATCAGCCAAGCAGGACAAACAATCCTGTGTGTGCAATGGCCTGACAGTGAGGACTGGAAGTGTGAACGACTGAGTAATACGTACGGTTAGTGTTTAACCCTCTAGTGCCCAGGCAGAGAAAAACTGGTAGGAAGATTCTGAAACTTCACATACACACTTCAAATGCCCCCCAAAATACATATAAAATATTGATTTTGAACAATGTCAATATTCAAATTGTGAAAAATTTTGGATCAAATTTGGATCTCCGGGCACTGAAACATCTGTGCCATATTTGGACCACTCCATACTGGACCCTTGAAGTTGGGTTGTCAAATATGGACCAGTGGGCACTAGAGGGTTAACAAGGATTGTGTTTGGAAAAGTGAAGATGGAAAGTAAATAAAAATTAGACATCGGCTGGCCTAATGATAATTTAGCCACATCGAAAGGTATTAGTTTTTAGCTATTTCGAAAGGTGAGTTTCATAACTAAGCACAATGTCATCAAAATGCACTATACCAAACACAAGAGGAAGAAAGAAAGAAAGAAAGAAAGAAAGAAAGAAAAAAAAGAAAGATAGAAAGAATTTGGCATCATTTAAATACATTATCCACACTTCAGGCATTAACACTACGAGAATTTCATGCCAAAATATAGTATACTCACGTACATCGACTACTGGTACAGGGAAAATGTGTACCAACCTAGACAGGTTTCATAACGAAATGCTACGCAGCACTAAACCCTACATAAACACAACAAAAATACAACTTTATATGACAAAACTTAAGTTGTATGTATAGACTCAAGCACCTCGAATACACACAGTCAGAATTACTCCAACACAAAACACGTAATCTATGTTTTATATCCACTCACGTCGATTTGGAACAATTGTCCATGCCTGTCCCACCAACTGTGAAAAGAAAAGTAATACAAGATGGCAACAGTTCAGTATGAAAGTGTTAAAGTATACCGACAGAGATAGACGCGATTTGCATTCTAAAAGGTTGACTCGCACTGGCAAAATTAAATGTGGTAGACTATGGGTGCCCAACCGTTGGCCGGCAGGCAAAAATACGGTTCGCCGAGGGTTAAAACCATGACCTGCGAATTCACTATAGATTGTGGGTATTTCATATTATTTCCTGTGATGTACTATGAAAACAACACAAACCTATGCCTTGGATATGACCTCACAAAGTGACTTTAGTCTAATATACTTCAGTACAAAATGGCCCCCCTTTGTGGAAAAGTTGAGCATCCCTGAAGTAGACTAGCAGAGCTGACATCCTTGTTCAAGCAGGGTCGCGTCTGTCACGTACAGAAATCTGTTTATCAAATCTTCTGTATATAAACACAGTAAAATGCTATCTGCCAAGAACTTCGTCGGGCAGTTCCAGAGACCATTTAGGATATCCTGCTAGCTAGATATCCTACGGCATAAACGCTATGGATTTCACACGAGACAAGACACTGCTGTTGAGTAGAACTTATCGGAGTTATTTCATCTGGGAGGGAGTCTAACATTCAGGCAATAAACGAGATGACTGAAATAAAACCTTTTGCAATCTCCTAAGTTGGGGAGTTTTATGTAATGGCGTCCAGGAAACGATCATTTTTATAAGCGATACATGAAACCTCAAGGCCACTCACTGTGTATATAGAGAGGAGTAGAGAAAATTGCGTAGCAATGTCATAAAGTTTCCATTTTATTACCACGGCTACTGAGTTTCGACCCAGAAAGATAACTGGGTAATCACCTTGTGTTTGCCTGAATCAATGTAAGATGGAGATTGCATTGCCTGAGTTACTGGCCTACCATGTTGAATAAAACTGATGAAATATTCGCTTATAATGAGGCTTAAAGAAATGATGGTTAGGGGTATCCTATATGGGTGTGGAAATTTACCAGTGTCTGGTCTAGAAAAAGTAGAGGAAAAAGGAGACAGGTTTTGTTGTTGTTCTTGTTGTTGTTCTTGTTGTTGTTGTTGTTGTTGTTGTTGTTGTTGTTGTTGTTGTTGTTGGTGTTGTCTTAGCTCATAAAAGAGACCAGATAGAGGTAACTTTAATTTGTTCAAGTTATAAAAACATATGAGCACCAAAAATAATATCTATACATTATAATTAACAATGAAAATAAGGCACCAGGATCATCATATCATGTACTGACGGATGTGAAATACAGTACTTAAAGAATTACATAAACAGTATAATGAGGGCACCACAGTCACTACCAGTAGATATAGTTGAATTATATGACGTTTTTCATTATAATAAATGCTTGTTGATCGACTGCTTCCAGTTAGCCGTTATTCTCACTCGTATTTTTCAACCATCTTCTGTCTTCTTTAGTTCGCTTCCATTCTTGTAATGTCCTTACTTGTTCCTGTTGCGCATGTCATTCTTGTTCATTGCTTCCTTTACTTTTAATGGAAGGCCTTAGTAGATTGACCCGATAAGATTTTCTCGGTGGTAAGTTAACTACTGTCATTAGTGCATTCTTGTGAAGTTCTCAGAACATTTCAGAACATGAATATTACAGTTTGCTGCTTTGTTTCGTAACTTAACAAATTAAATAGTCCGATTTTTTTTCATAATAAACTGTACTTTAGTGACGCTCTTCCCCTTGTGACAACAGTTTAGGTATGGACGAGCCATGATAATACAAGTAAGGACTTTTCTGCTGTTGCTGCATCCAACGACAGAACTCAAATAACACTCCCTCCAATTTAGCTGACCACTGTTTATCTCGGTCAATTATTCTGATCCAACCATGGGCCTTATCTTATTTAAAAACGTGGGTAAAGCAATTCATGGATAATGTAATGTTGTGCACTGAGAGTTGTACTGGAATTTGAATAATGCTGCTGCTGTTGATGATGATGATGATGATGATGATGAGAATGATGATGATGAGGATGATGATGATGATGAGGAGGATGATGATGATGATGAGCATGATGATGATGATGAACAAGGAGGGGAGGGGAAGGCGAATAAAGCAACTGACCAAGAAAATGTCCCAGCAAAAATTTCATTATGTACTTCAAGAACTTTACGAGAAAACTTGACACAGCTGCATAATTAGCAAGCAATACAATAAATGCACTGCCTAACCCTGTGATCTGCAATTTTTCATACAATTTTCACTCCGCGTGTGATGACATATAATGCACCAAAGCATCTGCAGAGATTCGATTCAACCTCCCGTGAAAGCCAAGAATCTAATGTACCTGCCAAGCAGACCGGTCTAACCTACAAAATTTTAAAAACTTGATATTTTTTTGCATGCGAGCTATGGGGGACATGGTCCATCGATACTTTTCATAAAGGAAGCTCTACGACAAATTATATAATCGTACGTGGTCTTCAGGTCACCATATATAATAATTATATTATTATATAGATATATAGCCATATTATGGCTGCTTTCAACAGTGAGCCATTTTTGTCCCGACATCAGCAATGCACTCGCCTTTGTGGAAGAATCTTACGGCCTCAAACTTTACGATGGTGAAAAATGCGCCTATTCACTGAAATTGAAAAGTCCCAAGTTATTTCTTTGCGTATCAAATATTTCTGTATAAGTTGGTGTTGTTCTTGTTTCTTTCGGGAGGATCTAATTTTCGTGAATTTTGAGCGTTGAGCTTCAGTAGCAAAAATTATTTCCCGCGGAAAGAGGTTTCATTCAAAAATTTTCGAAGAGCTTAGTATAGTAAAAATTGTATAAATAGGAGACAGTATCTATCAAGGAAAACGCAAATGTTATTTCTAGCTATAACCCTTCATTATTAGGACATTATTGATTGCACTATAGTTTGTTTCCCTATAAATAAAAAACGAAGAAGGATTGTCAAATATGTTTTCTCGGCAGTCATTTAATTTCATTTTTGGATTACTGTAAAATTATACCTTCATACCCTCAAAAGAAAATCATCATCATCATCATCAATGCCTTTCACCCCCAGCAGGATATAGGCCACGAAAAAGCGAATTCCATCTTTCCCTGTCTTGGGCCATCTTTCCAAGCTCGTTCCAAGTGAGCTTCATTAAAAGAAAATCAGGGTTAGCGAAAATTAGATCCGCGCGAAAAAGCCTCTTTCGACTATTTACTAAAATTAGATCCCGACCGAAAAAAAAGACTTATACAAAACTTACAATCACAAACACGTCAAGCAACTGGTAGTCTCTTGGGAATTGAACTCGTGAGTTTCTGCTGTATTTTATTTCTATAATTTGATCTCCCAGACGAGGGGGCGAGAGAGTGGAACACTTGAATAGAACAGGTGTGACAATTGAGAGCTTAAGAGAGGTTCTCTTACCATCGTAAGAATTACATTAATGCATCGGTACTGAATGCACCCTTAGTAGCGCTCAACATGCAGCGTAAATGTAATTCTTGCGGTGGTAAGACATCCCATCGTAAATGCACAAACGCTCAAATAAAATTCTTTTAATTCCTTGCGTGCCTCCACGAGTTTGTTTGTTTTTTTTGCGATATCATTAGTCATTAGTATACAGACACTTCACTGGTTTCTTGACAGGAGGAAGGAGCTGTTGTGGGAATGCCCCAAGGGTTTTAATATCGGTCCTGGGACTAACTTTTTCGATCAATTCCGAAGGATTGTATTATATATTGTTATNATTAGTATACAGACACTTCACTGGTTTCTTGATAGGAGGAAGGAGCAGTTGTGGGAATGCCCCAAGGGTTTTAATATCGGTCCTGGGACTAACTTTTTCGATCAATTCCGAAGGATTGTATTATATATTGTTATCTCCTTTATTCGCCATTCGCTGCGCCTTATTCATGCGCTTTACCTCGTTCATGCGCTTTACCTGAGAAGGTACAAAGTGAAGTAAGTACAGTACTATAATGACTATTGATTCAGCCTTGAGCAGCTTATTAATTCAATTTGGCTGGAATAAAGCTGGGTGCTGGCATTCCTCCTCCACCCGACCCCTGCATTCGGACAATGGGTCAAGCGCACCCAGTTTCAGGAGATGCCACGGTGATTCCTTCAGTTACTGCCTTGCTGATACCATCGATTCCGCTTAATCGCAACTCCACAACAGGATTTCAAAGTTGCTGTTAAGCGGAGGGACGGTCCGATGAGTGTGAAGGGTACTTTGCTGGGCTACAGAGGTATAGAATGTTCCGAGAATCTGATGACAGCAGGTCTCCGAATAGGAGTCATGTTTTTAGGACCCAGGTGCTTAAGTGCTGGTGGTTCGCGGGCCACAGTTTGCCCTGCTGGTCCTATGATGCAAGTCAGTTAACAGAAGATCGAACCACGTGACAGACGTGACAGCAGTTTTTTTTTTGGACACAGTTATTGATCATGATTTCGCTGAGGCCACAGGCCAGAAACCTTAGAACTGCAAAGACAGTCTGATACTCGGGCAGCAGTGCTGGGCAGACACTCGATACCAAGTATTCGATCCTGAATGTTTTTAGGGTATCAGTGGCAGCAAATATCTTTCGTAAAATATCGAATTATTGTTGGTGTTGATACTGATCCACCCGCTCTTGAGCATTTGCTCTTCGGCTCAGTGCCATATAGTGATATTGACATATTTTCTGCAGCTGCTCTGAGGATCAGTACGGTGTATTGTGTATGTTGGGGGAACGGTGGGAGTCTGATATTTTTTTCTCGCAAGCCTAACATTTTTCGCCTCACTTTTGCCTCACCTTTTCTTTTCTATTCTATTCAAAACACTTGCAAGACTTTTTTTTTTCCTCTATTATATCATCGCTGTGTCCCCTCGGGCCACTTTTCAACAGGACAGGACATGAATTATAGATTCAATGTCTGAAGACCTTTTCTCTGGCAAATCAGTCTTCTATATTTGCGAATATTATGGATGAGTAATAATGTCATATGATATCATAATAACCCGTCGTTATTTCTCTGAAGGATTGGAAAGATCGCCATCGCCATCATCTTGGTTGCTGTTACCGGACACGTTTTGCTAAGCAAAAGAAGTTGCAGCCTGCCCCTATATATAGCCGTCTGTCTGTCTGTCTGTCTGTCTGTCTGTCTGTCTGTCTGTCTGTCTGTCTGTCCTGCCTGCTGTCTGTCTGTCTGTCTGTCTAAAACGAATAACTTGTTATATTTTTATTATTACGTTATATTGTTGTATCATTGGCTATTGGCTTACAAGATAAAAACTTAGCTAACCGTATATGTAGTTCTCAGCTATTTTCCAGTAAAATAATGATATGGTTTTAAATGCATCTATGTGCTGTGATTTGATTCCAAATGACAATAATAGGCACAATTATGTTCTGGTTATATTTTTATGTTGTATATACAGTATTTAATTATATATATATATA
>JAWQUT010000026.1:1958-13920 GCA_033807755.1 Ellobium chinense | reverse complement strand
CATCACCTTTCATTCCAGAGGAAAGAAACATTTTTAGACTTTAGACTCTGACAAAATCTCACACAACAAATCCTAGCAAATCCACAGCATAATAAGTGTTTTTATTGGTCAGCTTATATCCATGCAGAATACATTTTACATGCTAGATATTTCGTTGATATTAATTGGCAGATACAATAGTATAAGCGCATAGTATGAAATTACATAAATATTTACAATTCTAATTGTTATGTTCCAATCCATTGCCAGTCGCCACTGTGCAGCGCCTTGGTCTCCACCTCAACTCGAAACCCGGATAGGATACTCAGTCACATTGAAAAAGGAAATATAGGCTTAAAGGAAGTGTTCAAAGCGTCCTTCCCGAGTAAATACATGATAACTTGTGCATTAACGATGGAATATGTTACCATCGTAAGAATTACATTAACTGTGCATGTTGAACGCTACTAAGTGTGCATTTAGCACCAGTGCAGTAATATAATTCTTCCGATGTTAACAGTTTCTATCTGTTATGTTCAGACTCTCGAAAGATGTGAAGAGCCCGAGCCCAGACTCCGGGTTTGAAAGACATATGAGAATTTACGCTTCAACGATGAGACCTGTTATGGTCATAAGATTTACAATAACTCTGCATGTTGAACGTTACAAAGGATGCAGTCAGCATTCTTATTTCTTACGACGGTAAGAGGTTCCATTGTTCATGCACCAGCACTCAAAAGCCATTGTGAAGAACCCAAACCAAGACGGAGGGCGTGAAACTCTTTTAACAGTCTCTTTAGGCGACATAGAGGACCTTCAGGCCATGTTGCCAATTACCGTGTTGACATCAACTTCTCATATAATGTTTGATTAGTGCTCATATCCTCTGTCCCTTTATCTCATTCTAATGCTACTGAACCGATACTGAGATTAAAAAAAATAATATTTTTCTCACAAAACAGAACGAAGAAACTACAAGATAACTTATGCACAGTCTATTGTTTGTTTGTTTGTTTGTTTGTTTGTTTGTTTGTTTAAGCTAGTAGTGTCAACTATATGCAGCAAGGACTTAGTTTACCCTCCTTTCTCACCAGAAGTTAGACATACACATGGGAGTCGGTTATTTCCTAAGGTTTACCACTCCTGTATAGTCACGGGAATTAAAGAGACAAGCAAGGGAGTCAGTCCTTGTATAGTTACGGGATGTTGGAGACAAGCAAGGGAATTAATCCTTGTACAGTCATAACAAGTTCCTGGCATGCAAAAGAGTCAATCACCTTTTAAACTTTAATCACTCCCACATAGGTTGCAGGAGCCTATTTAGTAAAAAAAAAAATGAACTATCAGAGTCGATAGTAGCAGAGTATAAAATCTGTCCTTTTGTGTTGAAATAATCGTATAACATGAACCACACCGAAAAAGTGGTGAAATTCAGTCTTGAATTTGTTAAATATAATTGTTGCAGACGGTGTTTCCCAATGGCTTCAACGGATTTCATTTGTGCGGGCTTGTGATCCGCAAAAGAAGGCCAAATTTTTTACCCCTTCTTTTAATCTTACTTAAAATTGTGAAAAATTTAAATGAAGGATCCCCATTTGTAAACAGTATATAATTTGAGCACAGTGATGGCACCAGCCTGCAGACTAGCCTTGGCCTTCTCCAAACGTTCCTGTAGTTGGAGAAGACGGTTTTACTAAATGGCTCAAAGAGACTTTTACAATTTGGCTCCTGCAACCCATTAGAACAGGAAGTTAAAGACGCGCAGGGGAATCAGTCTATGGGTTAATCATCCGTGTAAAGTTACAGATAATGCAAAGACATTAGTCATCTTCTAACTAAACCTAAACGTTAACCACTTGTGTGTGTGTGTGTGTGTGTGTATATATATATATATATATATATATATAGTCATAAGAAGTTAAGAAGGAGTTAGTCACAATTTGCGGGTTAATAACTCATGTGTAGGCATGGGAAGTTGGAGACATGTAAGGGAGTCAATCATTTTTCCAAGGGTTTGCCACCCTTGTTCAGCCAAGGGAAGTTTGAGACCTAAAAGGATTTCACAGGGGACCTTAGCGACGCGAATTCCAGATGAGCAGTTGATAATTTCGGTTCCTGAGCAAGCAGGGCTGGGGAACTCGAGTCGAACTTAAATCGATTCCTACTCCATACTCAATTCAACTCGATGTAACTTCACTTGTCCTTTTCAGACACTGACTTAACTAGAATCGATTTATAAGCAAACTCCGACGTCAGCTCTTTCTCTAGCGCTAAAAGTGACAGAAATAGTTTGATGCGATACCTTTATTTGCATGAAATATCACATATTCTCCCAAGGCATTTTCCCGTAATTAACAGAGTTTTGCATGTCAAAAAAAAAAAAAAGGCAAATCCTGACTAGACTGGAGGAATGACGTAATGTAGGCAGTGCGTCACCAAGTGTATAGATCTATCTAGTTGGCCTGAAATGGTTTACTATTCCATTCACTTACCGGGACTTGAATTAAACGATTACAGAAATACTTGCATTTGAATTGATTAAATAAGAATAGACCTCGAGACTTCCCTCGATTCGACATGTCGTTACTAAGAATCGACTCTGATTTTATTAACCCGATCCAAAAACGAAAGTGATGACTCAAAACGGCTCTGTTAATAAGCCAAAATCGAAAAAAAAAAAGTGCATACTGTATATACGGGATTCTGAGCAAAAGCATTACAATAAGCCCCAGCGAGTTTTGAAGTCGTGAATGTTGTCGATGTTTGAAAGTGTGTTTTGCAAGGTCCATGCTCTTTTTTCCGTCTGTAGCCCTAACTTTTTCGTGCGTGAAGTACGGCTTATGAGGAGAGACGTAGGTCAGTCATTACAACTACAAATTGGATTAATGGAACAGGCAGCGTGGCCGAATGGTTGTGGCGTTGGACTCAAAATCTAAAGGTGGCGGGTTCGATCCCCGAACATGGTCGTGTTTCAGGTGCCTTGGCCAAGCATTTCATTCATATTTTACTCAGTCAGATTATCTGTGAAATGAGTACGTGGCTTGGGTAGTGAAAAATACTGTCAGAATGCTAATGATCAGCGCCTGTATAGAGGCAGCGGCACTGTGGGCTTCCCAGGGAGTTGAGAAGGTTCTAGTGTGACTCGGCCTGCTGGGGTAGTAGTGTGAAGTCGCGTGACCAGGAATCAGTCTGGATACAATACCTTCAAACTACATTATTTTTATTACGATTTATCTTTTTGCCCGAAAAAAAGGGTAGGGGTGGAAAAAAAGTTTGTTTGTTTTTCTCGGTTTTGTATGTCATAGAATCTACAATATTTCAGATTTAGCAGCTTGTTACGTGGAAGAAAGGTCGCCGGGTCGGAAATGGATCCCCCTCTTCTCAGCCGTCCACTGTCTAAATGTCAAAACTACAAGACATTTGAGAAACGCTGCTAGGTTACAGTTTTGGTTTGGGTTTTTTTATAATTTTTTTTTTCTCATGAAGATGGAATCGGCCTTTCATCTATTTCATAAATTATTCCTCACAATGGCAACACAAAAACACTGCACAAGTGAGTCCGGGGAATAGATGCAAAACAGACGACCTGGATTTTTCTTAGATTTTATGTGTTTATGTTTGGGGGAGGGGGGGGGAGAGGTTTAGGACAGAGAAAGAGGAGTGTCAGACGGACTAGTCTCAATGGCCCAGTGTCCTTTATCCTTGCCTGGACCAGTCTTGGAAATGATGGAATATTGTGAATGACTGACCGCCGCATGAGGGACACGATTCCATGGCCTATATGTGTATAGTGTTCATTGGGCAGTAAAGCTATAACATATATATGGGATTCGTTGTTAATGGAGCAAAGTTTTAAAAAAAAATATATATATATATAATATCTAAATACACAGTGTATGTATAAATATATCGGGCAATATCAAAGAAGTTAGTGGCCTCGCTCAGAATATATGTGAATTTTGAGATTGCGAAAACATCAGATTCTTCAACGATGTTCCTCATGACACTACACTAAATTTTAGTACAACACAGTCTTTCCTTTACAAATGGCATGATTCTAAAAATAGGCAAAGGTGCTCATTTTCAGTAGAATTAATGGATGTTGTACCATCGTTAAAGACATTGATAACAAAGAAATGATTCTGCGGATATCCACGGATATATTTTGCTGACCTTTGCATGCGAATTCTATTCTTATTCAGCTATATGAAAAATGGGCTTAGCAGGTCATAGTTACTATAGAAACTCTAGCTGATCTCTGCGTTGTCAGTTGTGGGCGGGCCTATTTGGTCTATAATCATAACAGTGAACAGTATAGGTGTGTTACTCTAGAGACAGCCCATCTTGCCTGCTTCTATGCTGCACTTTGTAAATGTTGCCTCAGGTCAGTCTCAGTAGTTGATGGTGACGAATGCAAGTTCAGACTATTCACTGGTTTTCAGCATAAATAAAAATAATAAGTGATAAATAAAAACATGTAAATGCATAGATAACTAGATAAATCAATAAAAACAGTTTCTCATCTCAGCAAGCAATGTTTAGTGTGAGATGTCTTGCTTAACTAACACATAAGATACTGACAAGGAATTCCACATTCCACGTCAGCTAAAGTGCATCATTTGTGTCTAGAAAGTTACATTACCAAAAAACGCGCTACATTCAAGTCATTACGGGAGATTATCAACACCCAAAGCATTATTATTGAATACGCACCAATAAGCAGTTGTCTGTAATCTACTCGCTACAGTCAAGTACTGGAAATACCCGATGTTCATACATGAAAGAGTAGTGCATTTAGGAGATAATAGTAATTGTGCATATTGTTTACACTGAGAGTCACATGGCGCCGTAGTATTCATGGGCAGACATGTGACTTCCAGTATCAAAAACAAAAAAAAAAAGTGTAAGGACCTGGCAAAATCTGCATCTGTACTAATATATAGTGCATTCTTTATTTTATATGTTACTACGTGAAAAGAGAATCGTCATAATGTGGTTATTTGATGATCTATTCCCAGCCTCGGTAAAGATAAAAGCATGCACTGCTCGAAACCTCGTAATGAGTGCGTCGGTCTAGCCCTCGGTTGAGATTAGTCCATCAAATGAAAACAATGATGAGGGATCCCCATATATAATGTCTCAGTCAGGCTAGTCTAAACCTATGTATAGACCCTATTTCTTAATAATGTTCAGCAATCGATGAGCCGAAAGAAAGGTACTTTTTAATTATAGAGTTATCGTTGGCCTTTTAAGACAATACAAGCTGAATAAACTGGTATTAAACAGACAAGCATTTTCACTGACGATATCTCTTCCGCTCTGCATAATATACACAGCGCAGCCAAAAGACATCAGAACTTAAGTTTTAGCTTGCTTTAACTTATAGCAGTGGAAAAGCATGCAAGAACAAAATTGAGCTCAGGTTCATAATTCTGTAACTTATTCTGTAGTCACCGAACTAGTTTTGGTTTTTTTGTTCCCGTTCAGAGTCTGGATGATCTTGTCATCTGAGTGCTCAGCATTCAGTCACTGTATCACCAGTCCTTGTCCATAGCCTAATAAAGAACAGCGTGGATGTCTAAAATACATACACAGCGAAGTCTCGACAATACCGCACGAGTGTGCCCTTGGTGCCCTGACAAAGAATACTTATTACTGAGATGTGCGTATTATCGAGATCCTCTTCAATAATAAATGACTGAATCCCTGGATGTAAAATTAATACTTAAAATGTAGTTATTGGATGATTACTTATTTTTGAGGTTTACTGTATCTCATAGGGCTTATGTACAAAACAAGAAGGTTGATAGCTATATTATTATAGCCAAAATCAGTAAGCAGTCTAGCTAGACTTTTGCACTTATGGTGCATTTGGCATGAAAGAAAAGTAAGCATAATATACACGGTGACTTCTCTTTTCTTTCTCCTCACATTGCAACATCATTAACAATGGCAAAGCAATGTCTCCAGACAAAAAAGCGACACTCTGACAATGCCGGTCTCTGCAGCTTGACGATACAGCACAATGAGGTTTCATTTACATTATTTCTCTGCCAGCTGATGCGTTGAATTTCCAGAGCAATCCAAGACCATCCATCATTCTTCAGTATCATAAAAACTACCGGCACTCGCAAGATTTTCCGCTCTAGCGTACATGTTTTATGGTTGGTAGTGACACAGTTCTAGCCTTAAATTATTCAGGCTTCCATCGGGATGATAGGCATTTTCGTACAGGTCGTTATTGTTATTATTCTCTGTGTCAACGATGATGTATTCGTTCGTAACAGTCGTGCCCAACACCTGCTGACAATGCCCCTGGTACCTGTACAGATAGAATGGTGACGCTGTAGGTAGGAAGATTGGCGTATCGTGTGAACCATCATCCCGACAACAGAAATATTCTCTGGTCTCTTCGAAATCAGGAACATATCCTTCCCTCGTTCCCTGGTATTCTGTGTCCTCTTGATCTAGCCGCATAAAGCCGGTCCCGAATCCAAATGGACATACTCCTCCCCGTCTGCTGATGCAGTACTGTCCTTTTGGCCATGTTGGACCAGACTGCATTTGCGTAATCACACAGAAAGTTAAGTTCATAAAGTTATCGCCATTTATAGTGCTGCGGGTGTCAGGAGACATGTGTGGAGCATTCAAAATACTGTCATAGTTTTTGACTGAAGACTCTGTGTGGATAAGGTTGTAACCAGTATACCATGGGCCAGTCGAAGGACAGCCAGTTCGTGGTTGCAAAAGTCCAAAGCTTCCTTCTGGCCATCCAAAAGTGCGCAGCATATTCTGCAAAGTCTGGTTTAGGGATGCTATGTCAGCGTACAGATCCCCCAGTGTAATACTTTGCTGGTCTGTGTCACTAGCATCTAGTACCGTCGTCATATTTATTTCCAGAGATTGTATCAACTGATCTTGCTGGATGTTTGTCAGATTTAGTGCCTCTAAGATGCTGAGGAGCTTCACCCTCTCATTTTGTCTGTGACGATCCATTTCCTGTTTTATATATACCCGTTCATCTGTGAGCTCCTGCCTAATCCTTTCCCAAAATTCTGCTAATTCTTGCTGAAAATGTTCTTTTCGAAATTCTGATTTATTTGTCAACTGTTCCTCGTGATCTTCTAGTACCATTTGTTGCTTAAAATGTTGTCGCTCTCGTGACAGTATCGAGTAGAGTTCGTCTGAGGTTACACATTGAGGTTCGACAGTTACATTGGAATTGTTCTCAATGACAATATTCTGATAGCTGTCAAATCCTATCACGTCACATCGGTACTGTCCAAATGTGCTATCGCTGACCGCTGCCAGAGTCACTCTCACAAATGCAGTCATGCCGTCGTTACCGATGTGTCCTGATGCCACGACTCCGGAGTCGACCTTGACATCATTCTCATTGTCTCTCAGTTCTGCTAGAGGAGTCCAGCTGGCGCCATTAACCTTTTTCAGTATGCGAATCTGAGAGATGTAAGCCATTTGGGTTTCACGGAACTGATTCTGGACACACTCCAGGGTGACATTCGCATTCTCCATCAGCAAAGTCAGGTTGTCTGAGCTTTTGATCAGGTCGAACGCTGGCGAGGCGTTTGCGAGGGCCTCCAGCGCCATAAAGGTAATGGCAACCAACAAAGTCTGTGGAAAAGACAAGCGCTGGTGTTATCAGTGGCTTAATAGACTGCAAAAGATGGACCATGAATGTATAATGAAGTTTTGTTACTCGAGTGAAATATGTCTGACACTACAATAGACTAGTTGTATGTATCAAGATGTGCATGGGGGTGACCAGAACTGTAGCTGTGGGGATGTTACTAAGCACCGTTTATTCCTTATAAAACAAGTGACGCTTCGGCAGTATGATACACTTAATTTCTAGGCAAAAAAAAAACCGAAAAGATTTTGCATTTTATCTCTTGTATAAAATATTTCTGACGAAGGAGCGTTCATTGAGCGATTTTAGTAAGTCGTTTCTGTCGATATTTTGCATCTTTTTCCCATATTCCATCAAGTAAATATTGCCCGCCCTCCCTCCATTCCCACCTCCACCGTGCTCCACTTCCCCCAAATAAAATATTAATTAGATCAACTGCAGTTGTGTTGCAATGAAGAAGATCACAAAGTAGTAGGTTGTTAGTATCTGGTAAAGCTTCCAAGTATACACTAAAAGTTTTCACGAGTTTCACTGTTTCCAGCAAAAAAATACAGTATCTGCATCCGTTAGGTTGAATATTATTTATTCCTCCTGGTTGGGGGCAAGAAAGTGAGAGTGGGGAGAGGGGAGAAAAAGAGAGAGAGTGAGTGAGAGAGAGAAAGAGAGGGGTGAGGTGGGGGATTTAATTCTGCAACACAGCATCATACCAAGAAAAAAATTATGAAAAACTATTTTCTTTAAACAAACAGAAATGTCTTTTCTCCAAGCTGCTTTAAACGTTATCAGTTCACCGCGATCTCTATTTCTTACCACTGTTACTTATTCTATGCTTTCTGCGTTACTTTTTGTAGATCTATTCCTATTTTAAACACCGCTCGCTTTAACACGTCGATATGTTACACTTGCATTTCTTTTCCTTGTGGCCATGTGCACAATCCAAACATTATCTAATGTACAGCTTTAACTGCAGGTTGTGCAGGTCGCTCAGTTTTTGTTGTTTTGTTTTGTTTTTACCAGCATCAAACACCAGCTGCCACATGTTCTGGGTACTTCATAAATCTCGTGCAAAATTATCAGAAGATATCCCCGGAAACTTTACATAATTACCACATCCCCTACCCCCAACCCCATTTCCCTTCTAACACTCCCAGATTAATGAGAAATTTATATGAACGTCCTGAGTTCTTGGACGATTACTTTGAAACTTGGCAGGACGAATACGACTTTTCTTGATTCAGTTATAATTGAACTACACCAATGTCATTTGGATATTGGAATATCATTATTATTTATGCGCACAGCATGCGCAAAATGTGTGTGTATGTTCTTATGATGTAGGCTATTTCTGTACATTTTAACCAAGACAAATTTCACCCCTGGATGAAGTAATCTTTACTGTGTAGATATCATAGCTATTTGAATAGTCATGAAAAGACAGGGTCCTTGGCTACCACCACTGAAATAACTCAGTTAGAGCNGCTTTAACACGTCGATATGTTACACTTGCATTTCTTTTCCTTGTGGCCGTGTGCACAATCCATACATTATCTAATGTACAGTTTTAACTGCAGTGAATAACTACTAATATTTCGAGACTTTCCCGTAATTACCGCATTGCGTAAATAGGAAACTCTCTTACTCGAAGAGCGAGGCAACAGAAGATCTTCAGAGAAAGATACCTCTGTCTAACAAATGTTTCGGCCCCATTGTCTTCCTAACACTATAAAGGGACTGGGCCACACTTGGGTCATCTCCCAAGTGTCTTTCTGTTGATTTTTTTCCCCTCCTCGGGAGGGATTTGAACCCCCAACCTCCAATTCCTTATTGCCTTGCTTTATATCATCTCTGTCACCATTAGGCCATAGTGGAAGCTGCATTTTAGGTATATTTAAACGTACTGTGCAACATTGCATTGTTCACTACGCTTGGTCCATTTTCATGCTGAGCTCTTTTCCGCAGACTACCAGATCCTTCAAAGTACGTGATCGCACCCGTCCTCGCATTCCGAGCAACTTGAGTAGATTGTAGACTGAGGTGCTCACCATACCCCTTGCCCCTTGCATTAACTAACATAAGGATTTTGCAAATGGTCACTCATCACTAAGGTCAGAGATATTAGAAACTGTTGACATTTTAACCATTTTCATACATCATTTCGACTGAGATTCTGTTGACGATTAAAATTTGTTTCTAAGCACAATAAAAGTGTTAAGAACATCCCAGTCAAAATGTTGGGCATGAATTATGCTCGCAATCAGGTTATGTAGGTCGCTCAGTTTTTGTTGTTTTGTTTTGTTTTTACCAGCATCAAACACCAGCTGCCACATGTTCTGGGTACTTCATAAATCTCGTGCAAAATTATCAGAAGATATCCCCGGAAACTTTACATAATTACCACATCCCCTACCCCAACCCCATTTCCCTTCTAACACTCCCAGATTAATGAGAAATTTATATGAACGTCCTGAGTTATAGGACGATTACTTTGAAACTTGGCAGGACGAATACGACTTTTCTTGATTCAGTTATAATTGAACTACACCAATGTCATTTGGATATTGGAATAGCATTATTATTTATGCGCACAGCATGCGCAAATTGTGTGTGTATGTTCTTATGATGTAGGCTATTTCTGTACATTTTAACCAAGACAAATTTCACCCCTGGATGAAGTAATCTTTACTGCATAGATATCATAGCTATTTGAATAGTCATGAAAAGACAGGGTCCTTTGCTACCACCACTGAAATAACTCAGTTAGAGCTCTATGGCGGTATGCATAATCCTTATGATAGTCAACGCACTGCGGTAACCACCGTGATTAATGCAATACGTTAAGTAACGCATGGACTGTTTATACAGCGACTGGGACGAAAAGAATATGTATAGATATACCGTTTGTGAACTAGACCCTGTGGCCTCAGACACGATTCCCTATCACAAAACAGACCCGTGTCTGTGCGAAGCCAGCCTTGCAACATCAGAGCAATGTCCTATGGGATTGCAGAGAAATGGGACTGGGACTGTCTTCTTCATAGGACTGCAAGAAGGAATATTGGTCCAGCCCTGTAGATCTAATCTTGATGTTATAGGGCAGTGAGGCTGACCTCCACCTGACGACCCAATTCCTGATCCATATTTTATTTATATTAATTTGATTCCATGACTTGGATCGGGAGAAAGGGAGAGGAAAAGTTAATGATGGAATCTGGGTGATTTCAAATAAAACCTAGCAACAACAGCAAAAACAACAACGACAGGAACTTACCAGTTTGGTCGCCATGTTCCGGTCCTCCTAGGCACACTCAAAAGATGAGTACTAGTTCCAGTGCCCAGTGTCTCGCAATTAAATGGTAGGACCGTATCCTGGTCCTGTTTCTAAATTTGTGATTGGCTTTTTACATAGCCTACCACTGCTATTTTCAAAGCTAGCGTTATCCGGTCTTCCGCGAGTTTTTCTCTTCTCAGAACTCTTGACATGTAAGTGTGTAGCCACTTACGAGGTATCATTTCACGTTTCATGTCCATGTACTTTGCAGATTTAAACAATGCAGTTGACATATATTCCCCGTGGCTAACCAAGCTCAGCTAACGCCCAATTTTTATTTATTCACAGCTCTGGTTTCCAGTCACAGCTCTTTTGTACCAATAATCATAATATTTTCAGTTCAATTCAATTCAGAAGTTTATTTCCATTATAACAATGTTACAAAATTATGACGTATAATTACCATAAGCAGACAAATGGACGAATGAGCAGACCCAAGAAAAACAAACAAAAAAAAAAGACCGTCAGACAGACAGATAGACATAGACTAGATCTAATATTAACATCCTAACAAATGACATTATTTAAATGGTCTACATAGGTTCATAGGTCAATTACAGAGAAGTTAATGCTTATAGTACGATGCGTTAGTGTGTCTAAAGATTTCTACCGATGTAAGATTATATTTGGATCCTCTTACCCCATTTTTTTTTTAAAACCCTGGTCCAAATATAATACTACAGAGTAAATAAAATAAATACGATTTTATTTACCCCGTAGGGAAATTCTTTTACAATGTCATACAGTGTTACACATCTCATTCATAATATAAACACATATAACAATACACATCATACATGTAAATACATAATATTGCAAATGAAATACATAACAATGTCATTGCTGGTCGCCAGCGGTGCAGCGCCCTGGTCCCCCCAGCTCTAAAGCCAGATACTCATTCACACCTGAGTCGAGTGAGGAAATGGAAGCGAAGTGTCTTTCCCAAAGACACCACAACGTAAACCGCCCAGCTCGCGAGTCAAACACATAATATATTTGGATCCCCC
>JAWQUT010000025.1:3798605-3817004 GCA_033807755.1 Ellobium chinense | reverse complement strand
AAGCACTTTTTTCCCCCTAAGGTTCAAGTATAATTTTCAGGCATTTACTGCTAAATGGTTGTTGGATGATCCATGTAATGGATAATACACTTTTGCATCCATCATCTGTGTGGAATTTGATATTTAAGAAATCTGCTAAAATGATTTTTGAGGAAACTATGGATATCATTATGTTACAGACACTGTAATAACACAATTATGGTAATTATCAGTTGTGTTGACACCATAGACTGAAAACGTAAGTGAAGTTAACCAATTGGCCTGACTTTCTACAGGGAGTTTGTGGGTGAAGTACACTAAATAATTTTATTCACTTTAATCTCATGCCTACTGAACCCATGTGTTCAGGGTTTTCATCTGGTAAACACTTTATCCTGCCTATATTCAAAGTGACAGAACAGGATCAAGATGAATCTGAACTCTTTATTTATTTAGCAAAAAGGTGTGAAAGAGATTATAATTACATTTTAGCTATAAGTGAAACACAGATCCAGGAGCAAATGAGTAAAATCAGCAGAACTAATTTTGTAGAAGTGTTTCACTGAAACTTTTGTTAAAAGAGAAAGCAAAATATCATTTCTGTATAGTATATAATTCATAAAAAGTTATGGATTTTGTGACAAAATAGGCAATATGTGTGTAAAGATAAGAGCCACTAAATGTGAGCAGAGGTCATATTACCCTTTGTCTTCTTTGTCTCTTCACAGCCTGTAACAGAAAATGGGACAAGGGCCTGAGGCCAATACCAACATACTCTGGACAAAATATCAGTAAATAGCAAATCAAACAACTTTGTGAGATTCTTTCAATCAGTGACAATCTCATTGTATGACTAGAACTGATACCATCAAAACTGCTACTGCCTACAAATCAGGTTATAAAAATCCAGGTAACACCTGTTTGCAGGCAGTACTGAAATGATGGAGGTGTGTAAAGATCTTTCCGGTTAGTCTATCTTTCTGAAATATTTCAGATTTCACAAACTTTATTCTGTTGTCTCGTATGCTAATAATATTTAACAACTGATAGCCTACACAAAACTGGTTGAATTATACAGTCCCACCCTGCAAAGAATGTAAAGTGACAATGAAAAGATGTGTGACTTAGGACATTCTCTAAATAAAAACATACAGTCGAGCACGGAAAACTCGAATTTCTCCGGGATCGAAAAAAGTGTTAGAGATTTCCGTATTTCGAGATTTCCGTGACGGCAATATTTTAACAATTACCATGGACTAGAGGGACTGGTAAGGGGAGATAACCACACGACACTAATCTGCTCTGAGCCCACCCTTCCCTGTTTGCGGCGTTTCATTATGACAATGAACGTTGAGAGCGTTGACTTGGGAATGCCGTATTTTTTGCAAATGTTTCCCTTACTCAAAATCTTCTTGTCCACTTCTGCCAATATCTCATGCTTTGTTTCAAGAGTGAGACATGTGAGTTTTCTTTTCTCTGCCATTGCGAAGCGGTAGGGTAAATCGAACTTCAGTGCGTAAGTGTAATCCTGATGCGTTCGACGTTATGAGAGGAAAAGAAAGAAATTGGGAAATGGGAGCGGCACTTTTGCCAGTCTGCTATTACCTATCGCCCCGCCACGTCACTATGTGCGCATCGCGTCAAGTTTGACGCAATTTATCGCAGTGTGTGTTGACCTAGTCCACCACCCGTCAGGTCGCTCTGCATGCTCAATCACTACACCACCCCCCTCCCGCTGATTCAATAGAGCCACACAAAGCATTGTCTTGATCCCTTGCCCATCATCACGGCACTCCCGCACACCTTTCCCTTATCACCAGCAGCCTGGGACGAGCAACACCAGACAAAGAAAGGCTTTATCGGTCATTTCGCCGCTTTGAGATCGGGTAGATGATGATGAAATCATTCAAGAAATGCATGTTGAGAGTTCAAGAAAATCGTGTTAATAATACAAAGAAAATAGAGGCATTTAAAAGGGGCCAATAACTTCGAGTTTTCTGTGCTCGACTGTAATCACGGTGAAGTAGTATGGAGCAGAATGCTACGCTGACATGGAACACCTAACAACACAGTTTGAAGTCCATTAGAAATACTGAACATGGAGGATAAAACTGACATTATGAATTAAGTATCTTGTCAGTCATTGTTTATACATTTTATATGGTGTACAAGAGAAGAATTAAAAGAAAAATTAATTGATACAACAAAAAACTATGGCAATGAAAATAAGTGAACAGGCCATCATGATGGAAACAATCTGCAGCCTGTTTGCATTACCAATTTGCAGCATAAAGTTAATCTCATAATCTCAATATATAATATTGTTAAAACAATTGTCAATGCATTTTTCAATATGTATAAGTATAACTAGGGCACTTTGAATTTGCCATTTCCACTTAAATTTGTAAACTTGGAACTTAACATATTACTCACAACTTCTCCTGGTTTAAGAAGTGAGAACCGGTGCACAAACAAACCAAATGTATCTTTTTTATTCTGTCAGAGATTACTATATACAGCTAATGGCAGAACACTTTCAGGTGTATTTGATCATACTGTGGTAACCAAAAGACAGTGACTATGAGTGTTGCACCTAATAAAGGGGGATTCCCTGCTCAAAATTGTACAAACTATCAAAACAGGTAGCCAGTTGTCTTTTTCTTACTTAAGGGGAGCTTGGCCCTTCTCTTGTGCATTACTGTGGTGTGCATTGCCCATTCCCAAGTCAGTACATATTGCATTTAAAGTGCAGATCAAAATACTGTACTAAATGATGCATTTCTTTATGTTGTGAATGCTGATCTTAGAAAAACTGTATCTCAAATTATAGTTGTTACTTCACCAACAGATTTCACAGATGTATCTAAGACAAATTAATGCAATTTCTTATAGAGCAGTATTTAATACTTGTGTCTCAGGATTAGTTATGAGGAACTAACAGAAAGGGTTCTCAAAATAATAAAATAGCAACATACAAAAAAATTCACTGTTTAGCATTTTAGTGTGCAATTTTGCATGCAAAATGTACTGAATTAGAAAAGGGCTATGAGCATTAGAGTACTTCACTATAATCTACAGGGAAAGGAGACTCCCCTTTATTTCTCATCTGATCTAGAAAAGGTGTAAAACATAAAGGGTTCCTCTTGTTCATTTATTTGTTCCAATTTTCTTTGCAGTGTCATTATGTATTAGACAAGGCTACTGATTCATCTATGTCTTGCACCCATTTATAGCCACCAGAATGCTGTGAGATTTGGATCCCCTGTAGGCAGTGTTGTCAAGGAAACTGCTTCAAAGTTGTCCGACTGTATACAAAAGTGGTGTCTAACCCTATTTCTTACATTAGAACATTTGGATATGAACCTGTAGAGGTTTCAAACTCAATACTCAACTGGCAGCCTCTTTGTTATGACATTATGTAAACACATTGATAGATGACATGTGTTATCTATTGCTTCTCACTCATTCAGATATAAACCCCCAAAAAATTGTAAGGAACATAATTTTGAAGCCAAAATGCATTTTGTGAATAAGATAACTGATTTTACCGCATGAGTGACAGAATAAAGCAAACATTTGCGATAAAGGAATACTCTATACTGCTCTGAACTTCCAACGTCTCCCTGTTAGCTTCTTTTCTATAAATCTGCGTCCCACCTTATCTCCATCCCAACTCATTTGTATGTCATCCCAAAATTTATGAGCTGCAGATTCTAAATGTATGCCAAAACCTCACTGTTGCATATTCCTGTTTCCATTGCTGAGAAATCCATCATGATCTGGGACACCAACTTCCAAATAGAAATAATAAAAAACAATTTAACAAAAAACAGAAATAGATATGTTCATGCATAAAGATTTTGCATGCTTTGAAGGAAGGCTTAAATATATCAAACAGTGCAACTTTTGATATGACTGTTTACCAGAAATGTGAATTTGATAGCACCACAGCACTAGTGGGTGTTGTTCATTCACTAGTATCTCCCATATCCAATATTTTCAAAACAAAGAAAGAGAATAGGAAGGAGGAAATAGCCTTGTAGTACTTAATGAATACACTTCAAAACCGATTGCAGTAAGAGTGATATGCAGTGATGGAATTTTTTTCTTCAATACTAATGAACAGGAATATGTTTATATTGCAAGTGAACACAGTTATGAAAAATGTGCAGATGAAAGTGTGAAAGCGTGATTTAATTACAATTCATGTAGAAAATACAAAAAAATCATTGTGAGTATATAGGAGAAGGGAAACAAAGTAATCAGGAAAGGTGATTGGTTTGCATAGTGGAAAACCTGCACCCTTCCAAAACTCATAAAAGAATTTGTGGTTAATATACTGTACAGTGAAACCCGCTCAATTGGAACTGCTCTTGTTCCTGGAAAATCGTTATGATCATACAGATATGCCTCTCAAAGAACCAATTTCTTACAATCTGGTACATTTTATTCAAGCAAAACTGCTGAGATGAGCCTAAAGGAACTGAATATACTGAAATAATAGGGTAGAAGTGCAATAATGTCATTAGCGATTAATATTTGAGGGAGAGGGGAAGAGGGAGAGATAAGGCCAGCATACAACACTAAAGACAAAAGAGCTAACATTGTGGTTGCTCTTGGATGAATGAACAATGGGCTGAACTGGGCCAAAGAACCTTCGTGTAAACTGATTGAAATGTGATGAAAGTTTCAGTAAGAACAGAAAACACCATGGCAGATGCTCCTCTTTTACACTTTGCATGTGAAGTAACTGACAGCCAGGCAATGCAAAACAACATGTATAAATTGTGTATGACGATGACACTCTAACCAGGGTTTGTTAAGAATTAGTTGGGTGTTCAAATCATCTCAGAGTGGATGCCATCATGATTTTATGTATGCATTGTAAAACTTCCATTTCCCAGGAACTGTCTTGACTGCATGAGGCATCCTGTCCTTGAGTATCCTTATTTTGCGGATTCCACTGTACTGCAAAAACCTACATAATTTCTGTGTTCCAAACTCTGTCACTCCATCTTTAGTCCCATCCTAATTTCATCTTGCAGATTGAAAGAATATTTCAAGAGCAGTGCATTATGAAGCTAGCACAAGTATATATATAAATAAGCATATGGCAACACTTCTGGATTAGTAAATAAGCTTTCTGAATGAGCTTTTGCACTTAATGATGCAATTTATATTGAACTGAGCAAGGACAAGCTGCCAATATTTGTCTTCTGGTTTCAACGTTACACATGGCACAGTCTATTGCTTACTAAACAGTACCTTTGAATTTACAGCTACAAAATAATGAAAGATTAAATGTTCTATGGTGTCATTAAATAGCACTGTATGAGAAAGTGCCTTCCTCTAGTATTTTCACTACAAAGCATAAAACTTCTTGAAACAAAGGTAAAGGTGAGCAATCTATTAACTTGGACCAAACAGAGGTTCTCTTGTTCCACTGATTTTCACATCTAGAAAAGAAGAAAAAAAATTCATACAGGTTTGGACTTAAGAACAAAATGTGTACATATTTAACATTAGAAATTTCAAAAATGTTAGAAAGTGCTGTAAGAAAATATCAGATCCAGCAAACACATCGTCACAGCCATTTAGTCACAACCATAGAGTAATCTACAGGCACATTCAGAAGGAAAATATTGCAGAGGCTGTGGAGTAGCCCGCACTTAGTTAAAAAAAATAAAAATTGGAACACTTGTGAACACTCACACATCAACACAATCAATCTACATAACATCTGTAGTAATCTGTCTTCCAGATGAACACTAAAGGTGATAGGAAACTTGCTGTTCTAGGGTACAGAAGCTGAGCATAATATGAACAATTGTTTGCCTTTTGGCAGTAAAGCTAGGCAGGACAATCCATTGCACATGTAACTGATTGTAGAATGGGACAATCACAAGTGATAAGTCTATCATTTCTCTTCCGGAAATTTTTCGCCAATGTTTGTGGCATCATCAGAAATATTCAAAACACAGCTGGTATCTTTTTCAACTTCATAGTACAAAGTTCTGCCCTCTTTGTCTGACCCTGTGTCTGAATCTGGGAATGGTGTTTCACAGTCCTCAGACTGAGGGGTATGGACAGAAGCAGCTGCTGAGGTGCCTGGACAGTGCCGACTCACAGCATCATCAGAAAAGGACCTCTCTTGCATGGCAAGATGAGAGGTCACAGTTACAGATTCTGTGGTGGCATTGTCTGGAGTGCTGAGTTCAGTGTTAGAAGGGTCAACACTACTAAGTTCGGTCAAATCAATGTACGGTACCTCTTTGGTGGCCCGCACTATTCTCTGGCAGTTGACATCATTCATGTCAATTGGATCCTGATCGTTTTCTCTGTGGATATATTTAGAGGAAATAGATTACAGGTAAGAGCTGTGAGATAGGTAATGAAGATAAAATACAAAATTTATAATGTATAATAAAAATGGATCATGTTAACACAACATAAAACTGGATGTCAAAAAAATTATATGAGCTATTGGTTATCCCGAATTGAAATCACTGTAATTATGTGCATTAGATACTAAACTTGCAAATATGTTTCCATTGTATTTTTGAGGGTACTACGATGATGGTGTCCAACTGTTTGATCTTACTAGAGGAAGCAGGTAAAATCTGTGCAGATTTGTGACTGTTATTTGAACGTCACTCTATGAAGTTCAGGCTAGCAGAAATAGCAGCAGAGATAGTCAAGTGAGGATTACAAACACAAGGAAACTAAGAGGACAATGTCTAGGGTAAAACTGAAAATTACATTAAACAGTCATCAATTTGCTATATTCTGAGTTTTTCAACAATATACTGCAATCAACAATGTGTCTTAGAAATAATTTCAGAAGCACTGGTAGGAAAGAAACAACAAAATAAAAATTATTAAAATTGAGAAATTGCCTCCTGACCTGTTGTAAATTGCGATAGCAATGCTTGCTGGATGAGGAATAGGCAATGGTACTTCAAGTTTGTCAAACTCGACCACATCCCCATTCCTCAAACGGCCACAGTCTCGAGCTCTGTTAAATGATAGAGGAAATAAACATGTATAATTTATCTTGTCAAGTATCTTGCACACTGATTAATCTTGATTTGGGGAACAGGGTTTTAGAATTTCTTCACATTTAAGCCCTGCATCATGCATCACTGTGCTAAAACAAGAAAACATATACATAAAACTGACAATGGCTATCACTTAAGTTTTCTCTGTTTCATATATGTACAGCATATTTAATCTAAATTTTCTGATTCCCTTTTAATAAGCTCAAAATAAACGCTATCTCCCCTCACTGCAACCCACCAAAGCGTCATTTTCGTCAAGTGTATAGAATAGGAACCCTCTTGGCAAAAAGGCCTTCTGGCCGTTTCCTGCTATTCGGCTTTGTATATTTGAGAGCCAATTGTGAACACAATATCAGTTGCACAAGTTTGTGACTTCGCATGAATATTCTTTGAGGTATCATACACACTTTTCTAGTACTTAACTGTAACATTGGCAATGTCTCCAAATTCACAGAGATAAAGAATATCTCATATGCAAGTTACCAACATCAGCCGGTGTTTGCATTTATTGCTCCTTATACCTGGCAATTTCCATGAGTTGATTTCTATTTCTCTGCGAGATGTGGGGAGCAAAATTTCACATGATAGGGCAAAGTACGTATAGGAACATGGTGCCTGAATTTTATTGCATGAAATTTTGAAACAAATCTGGGCATAGACTAAAAAACATCAAGTGTACCTGAACATTGGGAATGCCACCTGGTGGATTCAAGGGAGTTAATTTTAGGAAAAAGACCCACTACAGGCATCTGATTAGAAGTGTAAAGTTTCCTTTCAGTGTGATTTTCTGACCTGAGTACCAACCATAGATCTCGTCACTGCAGCATTCCACAAAGCCATGTTATGGTGGAAACAAAAACAACTCCCTTCATGCTCAGGAAGCTGGGTCGTACTCAGAAACTGAAGACTGTCAAGTCCATTTTCTAAGTGTTTGATATGTGAAGTGCGCAGCTTATGTTGAGTTTATGTTATGTTTATCCTTGGGAAGGACACTTTATTTCCCTTTTGCCCCAATCAACTCAGGTATAAATGAGTACCTGGCTTTAGATCTGGGAGGAGCAGGGCACTTCACCGTGGGCGACCACCAGTGACTTTGTTATATGTTTCATTTGTAATGTTTAGTATTTACATGTATGTGCTATGTATTTTTAGTATGAATGAGATGTATAGCATTGTATGGATTGCACCAATTTCCCAATGGAGTCAATAAAAGTTCTTTTCCTGCAACATTTTATGAACTAAAAATGGCATCTCTTGGTATGGAAAGTAAAAATTTTAATAACTTAGAATGGTATGAGACAAATTATACTCCCAACATGTTTAGGACAGAAATGTCTAACAAAAAATTAGTGATACTGTGAAATGTTTTGTGAGTTCCAGCATTTTATTATAAATTTTATTATGTTTATTTCGATACCTGATCAGTCTTAATCCATAAAAACATGCCTAATATGAAATATTTCTTAATCTCCTATCACTCCATATTATTTCTCGGGGGAAATTTTATCTCTCTCACTGGCAATAAATCAACCCTTGTGCAAGTGACCCCTACATCTAACTTACTCAGCTAAAGGCCTGTCAATCTCAGCATGGTCTTTTGTGATGCAAGATCTTGGTCACCGTGCAATGTATTAAGACGGAGGCAGATGAAAATCCTTTTCCCTGATCACAATAATCCAAAATATTCTTTATACAAAAGGATTAAGCAGGTCCTGTGAATTTGCATATAAGAGTGTTTGAGTATACGGAGTCTGACCAGACTAAGCTAATGAGTGATGAGGACAGCTTTCATTCTGCAAAGTTCAAGGACATTCTCACCTACCTGCTTGATGTCCTCATGGATGTGATGACCTGTTTTTTCCTTGGGTCAAAGTAGAGAACATCCAAAAATGGACCCTGGACATTGATGTCACCTAAGATCAGAAAAGAGGGAAGGGAGGGAAGGAGGAGAAATTGAGGACAAAAGAAATGAAGAGTGAAAAATTAGTGGTAGATTAGTACATGAAAACATGCCCTAATTGGAAGAACAAAAAGTATGCCAATAAACTGAAGACCTGGAGATATGTGTAGTATGTTTATATATATGTGTGTGGGTGTGTGTGAGTGTGTGGGTGTGTGTGAGTGTGTGTGTGTGTGGGAGTGATGATGATGTAATGTATGTCTGCAAGTAAGACTGCGTCCGTCGGATGGTGGCTGTGTTACCCATTTTTTCTAAACTTTTACAATGGGAATAAACACAATTGAAATTGAAATTGAAATTGATAATATGCCCTATGGGAAGGAATGGACATGGGATGTTGTTTGTTTGTCTTCTGCTTCTAACTAGGGATCATTATTAATTGGAATTTTTGATACTAAGCAGCAGGTTAGACCCATGAGAAGGTGTGAACAGTTATTAAGTTTTTTTTAAATGAACAACAGCCTGCAGCCAATTTTTGAAATCTTGCTAAATCCTGAATGCTGGGTATTCCTGCTAGCGAGTTCTGAGGAATTATGAGGGTGAAAAGAAAAGCCCGGTCCTCTTTCAAGCTCTCACTGCTGAATAGTGGAGAAGTACAAAGTAATGTTATATACGCTTTTAAAGTTTCATTATTGTTTTTTCAGACATGAGCATGTTGCCGGGATGCTGTACCATGTACCAGTAAATGTACACAGATATGTTCTAGAAGCATTTGTTTACCTTCTGGTGTGTGAAGCTCAACAACCAAGTCAAGGTCGTCATGGAAATTTGCTGAAGAGAGCATCTCCGTGTAGCGTTTTATGTTCATATGATTAACCTGAAAAATAACATGGGAGTTCATGAACTCAAGGGCAATACAACTGCAAAAACTGTTATCTTAAGATAATTTCATCTCAGTCATAAATGTAAAAACAAAAACCCCAAAACAGGCTATGGGTGCTCTCTCTGAACAATGATCTCTTCATGACAGCCTGCAACCTTCTTATCCAGTCCACTTACTAGCTTGCCATGCTCTGTACAATATCTGATCATTATTCTTTTATATGCACAAAAGTGGATGCTTAAGTAAGCTTCATCTGCCAAAAGCATGCTTTTTCCAACATACCTTCAGCTGGAAAAAATTGTCTGTTTCTTCCAATGGCACCAAGAATGACGAAGCAAAGATTTCCTTCAGTTTCTTCATGGCAAAGCCTAGAATTAAAAGACATATAGGTGACATCAGTAAGATGCTATATCGGATCTGAAGTAAAACATATATATATGATGCATTAAATGTTACGGATGAGAGCGGCCGCTGAAAGTAGGTCGAGGGTAGGGATGCAAACTATCGTATCCCTCGAGGTGATACAGAAAGAATATCGAATTTATAAGTTTTACATTATCTGATCCATAAGTATTTCTGTAATCTGACAGTCAAAGTCCTGAACCACCCTCCCCTTTCTGAAATTCAGAATTTAGGTCAAATGACTCTTATCATTTCAATAGCAATAACTGATGTCTTGTCAATTTTCTCAAAACAATGTTTTCACTCTTCTCTGTAACTCTTTAAAAGAAACAAATGAAAGAAGCAATAAAAATGATTATCCAATTTACAGCAAACACCTCCACCACCAATATGATCATAATGTGGACAAGAGGAGAAAGGACAAAACGGAATAAAAATTGTGTCCATATATACTGATACACAGTTCAAAGGACATATACAGTTTTCAACAGTCTGTACCACTATACCCTTTTCATCTCTGCAGTGCACAATATAATGTCCATCATAAAAAAACAAAAAAAAAAACTGCCCCACTATGAACCTTTGACATGATTTTTTTGTTATCTTTACAAAAAGGAAGATAAGTGAGTATGCTCTGATGAAACTGTCCACTCTGACTGTGGTTATTGATCTGCAAAGTGTTACTAGATACACTGAGTGAGCATACTATAAATTTTCATAACAGTTCTGTTCTTTCTTCAGAAACTATGTCAAAGTATTGAAGTGGGGACTAGTGGAGAGTTATCTATGATGGGCAATATAATTGTGCAACTATGGACCACTATTGAAAAGATGACAGGCTAACCTCTCCAGTCCCTAAATTCAAGATCTATCGAGTCCCAGAACTGCTCTTCACTGCGACCTGTGCGCTGAATAATATGTTCAGGATAAAATTCCTCCAAAAGCTTCGCTGTGTACACTATTGTCATCTGTGGACAGTAAATACATTTCATGAAATACTGAAAATATCTGCTGACAGTTTCTCTCTTTATACAAGACTACAGAGAAGTAAAACTATAGTAAGTCCAATTTGCTGCAGATTCCTGATCATCAGTTTATGCATATCATCCACATCCAAATAGCTCTCTCATGCGACTTCTTGTCAGCTGCACTGGGTTTTTGTGTCAAGGCTACTAACTAGGTGACTAAAGTTAATATTTTTAAATTTTGTTAGAAACTGTCTATAGAATGTACTTGAACAGTGATAAAAAGGAAGTGAAGTATGTTTTTTTTGTGCAATATAAATTACGCAAATTTTCGCAGGAATATCTTGCTTTGTCAGACTAAGAGCAATAATGAACAGAAGAAAATAAAAAGGGCTGAGCAAATTCTTAAGAGCTATTACATAAAGCCTTAACTAGTTTTTGAAGATGCTAAAAAGGAGAAATATTAAATGCTCAAATATTTTGCAAATTAAGTCATCTGGAAATTGATGCTTTCAATGAGCTAATAATATCTTATTCAGCTGCTCAAAAAATGAGTCTAGATTCCCTTTCCAGTAGCAATTTATCTGCTGCAGAAGTCTGACCCCCACTTGCCCCTTTAACCTCCAGTCTTAAATGGACTCACCTTCAGATCAGCCTCAGGCAGTTTTATTCTCCTCTGTAAGTCTGGGTTAAGTCCAGTGTAGAGTTTGACTTCACGCCTATGCAATGAATATAAGAATTACTGTGACATAACACAGCCTGGCTAATCAAATATAATATAATGTCCACTTGTGGGATCACAAATTAAACATATGAGCTTCTTCCAACGACATATACGACATATATCCAAATGTGGAAGAAAACTGTTAGAATGACAGGCACTACATTGCAAACAGTCAAAGCATCCTCCCATGTAGTCAGTTCTATGCTCATCTCCATGGTATCTCAAGCTCCATGGAATGAATACAAAATACAACAAAACAATCAGATATTTTTATACTAACTGCAGAATGCCACCACAAAAATTTGAGTGGAAAGAAGAAAAGGTATCCTTATTGCACTATTTATCAGTATATTTATATCAGAGAGGCAAATGAATAAAGTGTTACTACGAAACTGGTGAATCCTGAGTCTTTTGATTACTCTGATATCCCCTTCTTACATCCTGTGTTCTGCACTTTTTAAAACTTGTACTGTCAGCGCTAAAGGAAATAAAGTTTTATGGGGGAAATTCCAACATAAAAAGTTCCAACACAGGTAAAGATTTGTCTGATCACTGCTGATCATATGGGGTCACATTAATTCTTAACCAGCAATTAATGAGTGATGGAGTATGAACACCGTAAGATCAATTTCATTCATGATTCTTCAAAGGGGACTGCCTTGTATCATTTTTTAAATGAAATTTTATTGCTGGCAAAAAGAAATGAATGTGACCCAGATTCCCAGATACAGAGGAGTCCACTTTATTTGAACTAACAGAGACCAGAGATATCTGTTCATGTTAACAAAACTTCTTTTTAACCATTATTGATGGCAAACAAAGGAACTACTGAGTTCAAAGAATACATTAATTTAAACCAAGTTCTTCACTGAAATCAGTACAATAGACACCCATTCATGGTTGCACACAGGTGTAAGATTTTGTATTTTAACTTTGGATGAGCTCCACTGTAAACAGGTCTATGAACGGTCTTCTTTTATGAAATAACAGATCAAATGACTTACTCTGAAACCTTGGACCGTAAGATGGACACATACTCAGTTGTTTCATGGCACAGTCGAAGGTATACACCTTGCTCACTCAAAGAGGCAGAGAAGGGCTTAAAACACTGATCAACAAACTTTCTGGAAAATAAAAAAAACCAAAGGAAGGTAAACATTAGTAAAGTTAAAGGCAATGAGTCACAGAACCTGCTGAGGGAGGAGGGGTTAATCAATGTGCTCCAAACAGATCATTGCACTAATTTGACAGAACATGACCAGATTGTCACTTGAGTGCAATACCTCAATAAAATGGCACCCTGACCGAAATTCTGGCTTTGAAATGCCAATAACATCGCACACATTGTGTCAAAATCTCAGACCTTGACCTTGGACGTGACAGAAAACTATGAACTGTTTCATTTTATAATGCACTTAAAAGAGCACATGGCAGAATGTTGCATGCATTTTTTCAGGCACTTCACAAAATGTCATTAATGAAAACGCTAGTGCTCTTCCCCATATGAGCCAGTACCGGACTTTTACATCATTTCTAACTGTAAGTATTAACTCAACAGAATTAACTCTATCATATATAACATTAGTTATGTTACAGTCAAGAAAAGAACTTACTGCTTACAAATCATTTTGCGAAGTGCAATTTTATGAAAATGAAACTGCTTTTTTTTTTTGTTGCTTCTTTTATAAAATCTGAATATTGGCATGTATCAGAATATTGCACTCTAGTGACGAGATGTTCCTGAGGCTTTCTTTCATCTCAGTAACAACAATGTACTTAATGTACAAGAATCACATATTTTCCACGAAGAAAAAGGACACGAGGATGAAAGAAATGAAAGGAAATGAGGTGTTTAAGGTATGGAAAAGAGTGCAAATACTGAGATCTGAACTGATGGTGATGAGTACAATGTTCATCTATTAATGTTTCAGTTATGGGATCCCTGCTCCTGAGTTTTACCACTGTGAAAGAATACTCTGTGTGGGTATGTGTGCATGTGTGTGCACGCGCACGCTCTATGTTGATGTTGACTGAGTTGTGTCCCTTAACACGCTATATAGAATAAAACAAGATGTCTAAACTGCTGATTAAATGAATCAATCAGTAGATGACAAAACATGATGTTTTGATCGGGAGTGCCCAGTATGCAAAATCCCTTGCGCTAAGATAAAATAGCCAAAGAAGTTTCAGTTAAATGTAAAGCTATTATAGAAATAGTTGCACTGTTTTTTTTCATAGAAAAGAAATACCTTAGTATCCTATAACAAACCCAGTTCTGTGATATATTGCTGGGTCTCTGCGTCATCTCAAGTTTGCAGGTGCTTTTATGTCTATTTCATGTAATCTTTGGATTCTCCCAAGATGTGCTCGAGTTAAGATTAAGAACTGTGAGGAACCCTAAAACATACCTTCTCTTTTCTTACTCTGCCCCCACCACTAAATCCAAATGTATTTTGGGAGGGTTCAGGATTGTACGAAATGGGCATGTCGCACTTGTAAATTGAAATAACAATGTCCGTATGGCGAGGATCACAACTCTTCCCTTCCCCGCCCCCTAAAACTCAGTTGTTTCCCTTGAACACCCCAGTGAGACCAAAAAAAAAAGCACAGTACTTTCCCTTGACGAGGTTAACCACTTTTCTGTCCGTCAAAGCTGAAGAGTTGAACTGAGAAGTTTTTCTATGTTTGGTTGAATGCCTGTTAACTTTTTCCCACGCATTTGCTGTTTTCCGTGGTTCCAGGATTTATTCTTTTATTTGAGTTTATGTGGG
Source organism: Ellobium chinense (assembly GCA_033807755.1). Lineage (NCBI taxonomy): Eukaryota > Metazoa > Mollusca > Gastropoda > Ellobiida > Ellobiidae > Ellobium > Ellobium chinense. The sequence goes on along the minus strand of JAWQUT010000025.1, from coordinate 3,802,322 downwards.
TGAGTAAATTCAAGTCTACCTTTAGTTCCAGTATCGTCGGAGCTGACATTTTTTAACAGTCGAGTTTAGTTCGAATGTTTTTATACGTTTACTCCATGTCAGTCTACAAACAAGGCTCTCGTCGTGGGATTGTTTGTTGGGAGAAGTTGAATCGTTGGGGTTCTGAAGAATTGAGTCAAGTGGGATTGGATTCGCTTTACGATAGAGGAGTGTTCTGAGGATAAGGTCTGGAGTCTGGACAAGAACGATTAAGTAGAATATAGCTAGTCTACTCTAGATTTTATTCGTTGTTTGTGTCTATCAACGGTACGTGATAAGTCACAGTTAGGCTAACTTTGGAGACTATTTCCTGGTTTAGAATCTTCGTAAAACTGGAGACTAGCATGTAGCTTATGGCTTCCCTAACAACTCTAGCTCCTTGAATCTTCTGTTCTTTTTCCATTCCTTTTTTTGGTAGAGATATAACCCTGTTGCATGCATTGTTTGTATGGATTTAGATAAGTTCCTTGTTAAAGAGATGTTAAAATGAAATGTCATTCAGTTCACTGAAGTTTGAGTGGCCCCGCCAGTGCTACACTGTCACACCTTCTGACTTTGAAAGTCACTGATAATCAGATCTTCTGCTTTGAATCAATGGAGCTGTTTTACATTCTTTTCAAATGACTTTCATGTCAACAGATATATTGATATAAAGTTAAAAGACCTTGTAAACACTGAAACAGCTTTATTATGAAAATGCTTAATTCAAAACTTTTGAGAACTTCGAAATGTTTTGGAAGTCCCAATAGTTTCTTACAGGGATGTAAATCTTCCGGTTTTGGCCGGATTTTCCGGCCAACGGGCCTTTCCCGGCTCGGCCGGCCGGTTGGTCGGTCGGTCGCGCCGAGAAAGTAGTCAAGCGCCGGAAATAATAATTGTTTTTCTCGCTTGATTGCGAACGTTTTTAACTACGAAGTTACCGTTTAGAACTGGCCGGAAATTGCTTGCTTATTGCCAGGCTGGACGATTGGACTAATGTTGGCCTGTGTTTGGCATATATACATGTAGATCTAGTCTAGTATGCCGGAATGATCATTGTAACATACAGACTAACTTGGTTTGCCCTGGCAAGATTTCAAATTGATTTGGTTGCTTTGTGGTCGTCACCCTGGTACACTGATGCAAATTTATGAAGGCTGCAGACTGTCACTGTCTGTCTCGTTAAAGTAGCGTGGCTTTGCACAAGGNAAAACTCTGCCCTCTGTACAAAACATTCCCTGTCTTGATTCACCAAATTTAGGGCTAGACAAAGGCCTGTTATTCTTTATTAACAATCAGATGTGATCCTTAGCAATACCTGATCTTAATTGCCATGATGTAGACTAAAGCTGGCAATCCTTACTTTTCCTTATCATGAATAATTCAAAATAATAGGTAGGTCCTGTGAATCTCATGAGTATGTAACAGTGTATTGTTAGAAATTATTACCATGCTAGAAAGGAAGTAAGCCATTGTGGGTATATATCAAATCTGCCTTCATTCTACTAAAACTGTTCATACTGATTATAGTGATCTCTGTTATAATGGAACTTGATGGTAGTTGTGGAGTTGGTTGGACAACAATTTTATGATTATCATTATGCCCAGTTGCTACCATACTGGGGGTATGGAGAAAAGAGGAGTAATCTGTGTTTTCACAGCTCATGTGTAAACACACAGACTTAGTTAGTGTTGGTATGTATGATGTGTAGAACTATTCTGTGTGTTTTTAGTATGAATACAGAATAGGATATATGTATAATATTGTACTGCACTGTAACAGTTTAAACCACTTTCTCTATGAAGTCTTTAAAAGTCCTTTTTTTTTGGTGGACATGCAGTCATTGTTCACATAATGCAGCATAGCTCCTAGCTGTCAGCCTATAAACCCTGACTAAATGTAAAATTACTTCACCAGTTCATCAGCTGTCAAAACACCCTATTCATGTTGCAAAAACGTGTACAAGAGTGTGGCAGTTATGCCCCAACAGCCAGGTTCTCACTCTTTAATAAAGAGAAGGGGAAGTCAGGCATTGAGACTATGCTCAATGCAGCCACGTTCGTGTTTCACATACAGTTCTGTGCCCTTTAATGAGTACCTTCTGATACAGACTATTGTGATAGCAATGAGATGACAATGCTTCTTAAACTGGTGCCTACTTCATTCCTGTCCATTTACATCATGACTTGTATTATAAGTAGTGAAGTAAACAAGTTTCACCTATCTAGTCTATCAGTATCATGTAACAGAAATTTATCTGAGTACTCAAAATTTATGAAAGATTGATTCTAGGCAAAACTGCCAAGAAATTTAGAATTTCATTCCACATGAATGATCGCACGAAGTTTGTCAAATGTTGCTGTTAATATGCTTTGTATGACATGTTTAATTGAGGGTTTACACTACAATGCTAAAAAATTCTACATGTGTAGTAATCAGATGTTTTAGAATGCTCCAACAAAGAAAAGAACATGATAATTTTTAACTCCTCCCCAAAGTGAAGAAAAAAGATGTTTATTGTGTAAAGAACTGTTTTCTGTGTAATGATAAACAATTAAAATGTTCTTGACAGTAAAAGTATAGACCAATTTAGTTTTGGGGCTAGGCAGACATGTTATAATGCTGTTAATATGCCTTTGTGGAAACTGGTGCACACAGCTCCATAAAAATCACCTTTAAGTGAGGAAAAGTGAGAACTACATCCTGGACTATAATAATATTAATAAACATTATAAAAAATGCGGTTTGTAAGTGTTGTATCCAGGTGAGTGCCTGCTCACAGAATTTATCATTATTACTCCCCTAACTGGCCTGATCAATCTCCCTATGGGAGCGAACAGTATTGCTGTCATTTACAGAACCGGTCACTAGCATTCTTTCACTACCTTTAGCCAGGTTCCCATTTTAAAGATGAAGATGAGTGGAATGAGGACACTGTGAGTGTGAATGAAATGCTCTCTCTGGCATTTACAACATGATCATGCTCAGCAATCAAACCCATGACCTCTTGAGCTTGAGAGCCGACACATTTTACCATTTGGCCATGCTGCTCCACAATGGTTAGTCTAATGGTTAGTCTAACAGTTAGTCAGGTTTACTGTGGTATTCATCACTGTTCCCCTTAAGCTGATGTTATCAAGTTAATAACAACATCATTCTGACCGAAATATACTGCATAATACTGACTCGGCCCTCAATATCATAGACCATCCTGTAAATTATGTTTTTGGATGTTCAGTGCTTCCTTACTGTGCCATGACATTACCCATCCTGTTGACAGTCAACAATTTTCTTTTGGGAATAGCAAATCTGAAAGCCCAGTCCTATGAATAACACAAGGAATGATATACAATCATAGATTGTAGCTGCAGGAATCATTTCTATCAGCAGAGCCAAAACAGCTGAGGAAAGGGTTCTCCCTATCTTGGAGTGGAGAGGACAGAGAAGGATGCAGTCTTGTAATTTGTTCATAAGTGGGAAGGGGAAGATGTGGAAACAAACTGTCTTTTTGTTCTTACAGTTTTTTTAAAGGGGGGGGGGTTGTTGAATGAATGCCATCTAACCTGACAAAGTAAATTCTCATAATTTTATAATTTCAGTAAAGTCGTCCGCGGCCAATCAGCTAAACCCGTGCTTCACCCGTTGACAAGACGCATCAATTTTCTGGCTTTTCCAAATAGGCATGGTGTGGGGGAAAA
>JAWQUT010000025.1:3776188-3792444 GCA_033807755.1 Ellobium chinense | reverse complement strand
GGGATTTTTGTAAAGGTCGCGCTCAGATCTCATTTCTGCAATTACATTTAGAGTAGTAAGACTATCCACCCTATGTCTGTGGCTTATCAGCCTGGACAGGGCGTACGTCGTCCAGATCTGTCAATTAGAACAACACCAGACTCTCTGGACGGCACTATTATCACACAGGCTTCAACTCTGACTTTTCTCAACCCGCTCTTGAAGGATGGGTTCGTCCTCTTTAAGGACGGGTGTTTCGCTTGGAGAAAACTGAAGGGTTGAACCTGTCTACGCTGGAGAATTGGTCCATGTGGCCGTTTTCTTTCACACACACACACACACACACACACACACACACACACACACACACAGACAGAGAGAGGCCCTAATCCTCACGAAATTGTCCGAATTTCCGGATTATCTATTTTGAAGGTTATCACTTTTTATTTAGATAGTCTGTTTTTATCAGCTACTAATATTTTAGGAAACATAAGGAAGTGTCGCATTTGAGAAATGAACATAAGCGTTGCTGCTACTCAGTTCTACTCCTTTCCAAAATAAATACTGTATTCCAGATCTTATAGTCTAATATTTATGTTATTGCCATGGCCTTGATGCAGATTTTCGTAATTAATATTTTTCCTTTTTTATTGCAGTGGATTAATGGTTGTATTCGTTTACTTCCATTGTCATTTAGAATAGTTTTGAGACTGACGGCAATAAAGACCGACTAGACTACTAGACTAGTTTTAGGACTTTCAGGAGATACAGAAACTAAACTATGGGCGTTGAGGGTCAGCAAGAATCCGTATTTACTAACTTGTCTAATACAAGTGCATTTTGAAAGCAGAAGACCAAACTGGTTTTAAAACATTCTCAGCGAATGTCGCTCATTTTTTAAGCAGTTTCTGGTGGTCGCGAAAGCTATAACATATAGCAAGTCCGTAATGTTTTGACCAAGGTCTGTTTTAGTGAGGTGGGAGTTGGGAAAGGAGCTCAAGAGAAACCTTTTGTCCTCATGGAACGGATGCAGACAAAAAGAAAAAAAATGACACGGATGAATTTCTGAGAGCACTCTGACAGTTTGATTGCGCTGGTGGCCCCTCGCCGAAGGCTCAAGTCGTCATAGTCCATTAGTGAAGTCTAGGGGTATATGCCTTATGTTCGTTATGGACATGCAAACTGCACCAGTCCAGTGAAATAAGGGCAAATGCACACCAGGGTTGGCTGTTGCGAACTCGACGCCAACGAACCGAGAAACGAATCCTAGCAAAAGTGTGACGTACAAAGGTCGCGGGTCAAGTGTGTAACACATCTAACCGCTACTGTAAATGTTAATGAGTTTTATTTGAAATGAAATGGGATAAGCGGGATAAGAAGAGGGAGGGTGTCAGTGATGAGAATCCGGTCTACCGACGTATGCATACAAAATCCGGAATGCTGATTTTAGTGAGATTCAAAATGTGTGGAATGTTTAAAGCTTAAAGGAATCCTATTAGGAATAGCGGTTTCAACTCCTGTACATTCACTTCAAACTTCGCACAACCCTTCTCTTCAATGGTCGTTAGTGTTCTATAATCATACTTTAGTTTCATTAGCTCCTTTTAAAAACGGAACTTTGCGCTCTGTTGCAAAAAAAAAAAAAATTGGCCTCCCACTCCGCGTACAATCACAGTTCAGCAGCCACCCTTTTAATACACCGTTTTGTTTTTTTTTTGGCGGGGAAAAAAGGGAAGGGAGGAGTTCGATGACTTGTTATTGATGAGATGATGTCGACACGAAATCAGCTAATCGAGGAAACAGAGAGACCTCTCACGGGTAACAGCGAGTACATCTTTCATCGCTACCAGGCCTGCAGCTTGTCGTTAGACAGACACTTCCTGGATTAAAGGGGCTTAGCCGCCCCTACAGAAGACACCGGTAAGTAAAACATACGCTACTCGACAAGCCTCAGGTAACTCGGAGCTAGCCACTTAGTCGCTCGTTTGCTTGTATACCTGTTGCACAAGTCAAGACGGGGTAAAAACAAGCACGACGGGGCGGGAACAAGAAGACTGGGGAGAAGGCAGGGAAAAGAGAAAAAGCGAAAGACGTTAAGCCGTACGCTTGTATTTTAGGAAAGTGCTGGATTTTCTGTGACATTAATTTGTGTGTCCTCGTGTGGTCACGCCACCGAGATAGCCTCATAAATTACGCGTTTTGGCTTTTTCCTGGTAGATCCTGCACTCATTAGGATAACGTATGCAGACACGGGCGAATGTAGAGACGGTGCAAATTGTGAGTTCGTATCTAATTTGTCCGCGCTGCGATGTGATTTTATCATCTAGACTAGCTACCGTGTCAAACTGAACAAGACTGCTATAAAACAGACCATATGGATGTACAGGTGAGTACTTTATAGAAGGAGCCAGTTTATGCGTTACTCACAGATGGGACGACCCCGTTGCAACGTACTTTTTAAGAACTGCATGTTGTTTGTGCTTTAAACTGCAAATACAGTACACGCTAATTTGGTTCAGTATGGAGAGAGAATTGTGCTATTAGACCTCACACTATTCATTTTTTCATTCACAATGGGCATTTATCCATCATCATGTAAGCTGTAGGAGCTCTCAGGTCCGTTGTGTTGCCTGTTACTCGCAATAAAAGTCTCCACTAAGGGTTTGAGTTGCGTGGTAAGTGTTTGCCATTATTATGTCTTGAAATTCACGAACATAAATAGAAGTCCACTTTTGTCATATTCATAGATCATTGTTGGCAATATCCCGTGATCTCTCTGCCGTGGTTATTTCCCTTCCTGTCTTCGTGTAGCAGTTCCCTAATCTTCCTCGGATACTTTGGCTAGCGTCCTTCCCCCCTCTGACGTCGATGATCCCCGCTATTGTCCCTTTATCTTCATGAGATCAGCCCTAGCATCAGCACCGCTGGCCCCACTGCCGCAAGAAAAGCCCAGATATGATGATGGACGGTCCCGCGGTTCTTTATTAGGATCTTTGCTGAGGTTTCAGGGAAGAGAAAAGAGAAGAGCTCCCCTCCCTCTTTTTTCCCCTCCGCTAAAAGAGAAGAAACTCGGGGAATTATTGTCATGTACAGTTGTGACGTGGAAGACATAAACTTGAAGCCCAGAAAGATCAGAGATATCAATTTTTCAGGAAATTGTGGGCAACACTGGGCCTCTAAATTGCTTCAGTTTCTGGTAATTTTGTTGCCATTTGGGAACATTTTAAGGAATTTACTTTTTACATGTCTTAACCTCAGGATGATGTCTGGAGCCAGTCTCAGGACACGTCAGATCATGACACAGCCGGTACAAGAAAACTTTGTGTGTGTGTGTTTGTGTGTGTATATATATATATATGCATTCCAATGAGTCTAGGTGTTTTATCATTTTCATTGTACCACAGCTTTCATGCAATTTAAACAACCGCAGTCGGCCTCCTTTCAATTTTACGGAACTCCAAAGCCCTAACTACAGAAATACTGGATGAAGTACATGTACATAATGTATTGTGTCCAATTATTCACTGGGTGAGCCTAGTTGGAAACTAAAATCCCACGCACCCCACAACCACTTGACTTATGATTAAATGTTACCAGCATGCTTGCAAATTTTTTCTTCTTTTTGTAAAGAGATACATCATGCTGCTCCGAATGTATACACCGATGTTATGTCTAGATATAGACGTTGGTGTGCTGTGAACGGCATGTGGGTAATGTTTCAGACTTCGGACTCCTTAGGCTGGTGGATTTTTTGAAAGGAATACCATGCATACATCTCATGGCATCAATACTATGTAGGCTATCTGGCTCTGTATGTACCGAACTAGAGATGACTCCCGTTAATCGTAGCACACATAATCGCAAAACGTTCACATGACATTACAATAATCAGCAGTCTTTGAAATCACAGGATAGTCTATTTGCATTTCCTTTAAACGCAACTTGTTAAATCAATGCTTCCGAGCAGTTGAAACTGGAAGCCAGTATTCAGTACAGCTAATAAGTTACCGGTATCACATGCTCTGCAAGTCCTCTACTCACATTATTAAAAATTCAGTTTGCGATTGCAAAGGTATCATATTATGTACATACATGTAGCTGATAACACAGCACTGCCTGACATTTTGACTGGCGTGGGCGGAAGGAGGAGGAGGGGTGATGGATTGCAAGCCTTGTTATCAGAGGCGTAGATTGAACGAGAAGAGGGTGCAATATGACAAAACAGGTCGGTGGGTGTCGCACTCGTCAGAATTCTTATATCATATTAACAACTGCGGACAAGAAAAAGACAAAAACTAATAGTTATCTCTGGTCACAGACCATAAGACTCTGCTTGCTACAGCTGGAAAGTAAAACTAAACCCTCATCCTGTGATCCAGACGGCCCATGGGGAGGTGCTGATACTATCCGCACTGCTAATGACAGTAGAACTGTCGGTGGGGACGAGCAAACGGGTAGATAAAAGGCCTCACCCGGAGTGGCGTGAAAGCCGCCCTCGTCAGCGCCCGGCTGCGGAGCTAATCCTAAGGACTAGGGTAGGAAGGGGACTGTCGCACAGAGCCTTACGGCGCTGGCTGTTAAGGTTCGCTGCTTCAATGACTTGTTATTTTCCACACGTACATGCGGATTTCCTGTCCTCCATTTTCCGTCCTGTGGATTAACAACCATTCGCTGTTTTCATTTTCATGGCTTAAAGGATGTCTTTGGGGGTTTTTACTTCTGTGGAGGGCCTCCCGAGACATTAGGCACCCCGTCCACGTCTTCTGGGCAGTTACTAAATCATACCCTGCATTCATGAGTTATGATACACTGCATATTTTAAGAGCAATAGGAATACCCACATCACTGGCTCAGAGAGAAAAGCATGGATATCGGTGTTGTGCATTTAGACAGGTTGTCTACATAAAAACTGTTGATTCTGTGAAGTGGGATTTCTAACAAAAGGAGGTACTGTAGTAATGATCTTTTTCCAGGTTCTAATGAGCAGCCTTGTGATGACACATTCTCCTTATTCTGCTGCTTTTCATTCCCCTCCTCCTACTCACCTCTCCTCCTCAGGAATGTCACCTTTCAGTACATTATTGTGCTCTCCTCTGAGCGAAATTTGTCCCGAAATTCAGGTCACTTTGTTATCTTAAGTACATTTTTTCCTAGTGCCAGTTCGACTCGCCTAGTTTTCAAGAAATGTTTACCTGCGTGGGCATATATTTTCTACTTTTAAAATAAAACTTAATTTAGGAGAAAAAAAAACTCTATTTGTATTCCTTCTGCACCCACACACGCTTTCGCAATCGCACACAATACAAACGATCTGAACGAGATAATTCCAGTTGTTAATAGCGTGATTCAAGTGGATTTACGAATTTCGGTTGCTTTGTAAGTCGCGCCGATGTGAGCCTGTGTTTCCTCATGTGTCTGTAGGAGGTACCGCTCGTGGAAACAGCAGTACTGACTAAGCTTATGAAGCTCTACAGATGACGAGAAGCTGGAGCCGTATACGTTTACAATGTCAATTTCAGAGCGCTTTCTTCACAAGATGAAAGAAGCTTCTATCGCACCCATTTTGTGATGAACCATTTACAACGTGGCTGTCGCGGTTTGCGCGTGAGTTTTCTCGGTAGTCAGGCGCATTTAATGGGTATACGATATCACGAAGTGATATGCTTCGCTTCGATCTGGTTCATCATTAGTCTCTTGAGCGACAAGTGTTACCGATGCCAGAACCATCATCAGTGCGTGACACATGCCGCTGTTGTTGTTCTGTCTTTGTTCTGTGAGTAGAACAGTAAAGCCACGAGCCATCAGGCCATGCGATTTGAGTTTGTCAGTTCATGAGTAGGCGTCATGCCGGGTTCAGAGTACAGCGTATGGATTTGAAAGATAAGACTAGTCCATATCTACTGTATAACCGTCTACGAGCTAACTCGTCACGGGAATTTTTTTTTTTTGATCGGCTTGTGCAAATTGCATTTACAATCGCTTAAGTGACATGTCCAGATTACCGGATCGAGGCGTAGAGAGATTACCTATTGCATTTCTTGAGTAGTAGCGCTTTCTCAGATTTCTCTAATCGATATAAATCGATTACTTTAAAACCCTTTTCAAAAGATAACTCAGTTGATAAGAAATACATCATTTTGAAGAAAAAAAAAATAGAATATGTTTAATTTTTTTTTTAAGCTAAAGTAATATCTTCTTGTACCACAGAAGTATGTCGCAGCTCTACAAATTTAGATCTTAGATCTAATTTTAGATTTAAATTTTGTTTCATGTATGGTCATATCCCTGGTCTATTTGAATTTAGAATACCAAAATCAAGGCATTCCTGTGGGTCTCTTACTATCTGTCCTCCTTTCAAGTATGACTTTCTTCTGAGAATATTTATCACGGAAACACACAAGAATATACAGGTTCAGGCTAGGCTAGTTTCTGAATTTCATTAGTATTCAAGGCAACCTATCATTAGCTGTCACCACGTCGATATGAAGATGGCAGAGAAGTGAAAATAATATCACGTTCTGGGAAGATTACCATATTAAAACTGGGATGATTTCATAAAGCTGGTCTGTCACACTAGGAATTTGTATGACAGCTCCAGGAGAAGCTGTCGTCGAACGTGACATGACACAGCTATTTTCTGCGGCGACAGAAACTTTCCAGCCCTGCCGTGACAGTAACCTAGCTCAGAAAACGAATTTGTTATTGCGAGATTCTATAACGTTTACGTTATGCCATGGAGAAACAAAATTTCGAGTCGTAACTACTGTAATGTGAAATAGCACTCATTCTTCATGACTGTTAAATGAACATCGCAGTCATCATTTACATCAGTGATTCGAAGACCTTAGTCAGTTGCCAACCATGTATCTTGTACCAGCATGCTGCAAGTCCTCACTGCACAGCATATAAGTACACGCGATTGCGACGCGAATTAGGTTACAGCTCTCCTCCACCCCCGGGTATAAAAAGAGAGAAAGGAAGGCAGAAGTTTGAGGGACATTTCACTAAATTCAGTCACATGCTTCACATCAGAGCGCGGTTTTTCCGAATTTCATGAGTAAAACATCTCATACTGTACAGAAACTTCGCAGATCACTAGTTTACAGTCCCTTCAAATGCAAAGGTAAATTGAATTGATATAAAAACATTTAATATTTGAAATTAAATATATGAAAACTAATCCATCAGAGTTCACGTGGTGTCTACAGCCTTTAGTAGGCAAAACTTGCTCCCCGACAGTGACAATCGGAAGGCGCAGGTTTAAACACAGATTGTGAATACTTGGTGATTTTCATAGATTGGGGCTTCTGGGTTGTGATTACTTGGTGATTTTCAAGGAACTTTATCATGTCAATAATGTATAGACTAGATTGAGGCTTCTGGATTGTGAATACTTGGTGATTTTCAAGGAACTTTATCATGTCAGTAATGTATAGATTATGGCTTCTGGATTGTGAATACTTGGTGATTTTCAAGAAACTTTATCATGTCAATAATGTATAGTTTGAGGCTTCTGCTTCCTTTCTCCCCACATGAATCCCACCCAACTGTCTCCTATATCTCACAGTACGAGTGCACCCCATTCCCAGTAAGGTGCCCAGCAGTTCGCGGACCAGTTTACTAGCTCTGTTGAATGCCGATTAATCTTAATTGACTACACTATTTTATCATTCAAGCGTTTGCACCGTCTTGATACGGCCACGTTTTGACGCACACTGCGTTATCATCGGTTATCGGTCACGACTGAGGCAATTAAACGTAGCATTTTCCCCTGGCATTTAAATATAACATAAACAGAGCAGTAGGGCAGCAGGAAGGCCCATGAGTCGGAACATAGCCGTTTTAATATTATAAGATATGAATGGGAAAAAGAAAAAAAAAACATAGGCAGAACATCCAACCAACAGGCCTTTAAGGATGTCATGCCACAACATGGAGCCACCATAAAATGGAAGAGAGAGTATGGGAGAGGGGAAGTCTTGGAGGCAGAAACATCGCAGCACATGGACAGTAGATCTATTAAGTAATGTTAACAGTATTTTTTTTTGTAAAAAACTGCATCATAGTATCAAGCAGGAAGCGATATAGGCGGATTAGGCTCGCGCGACTATCCATAATTATTATCAGCTATAGGGTCTCCATTCATACCGTGCCGTGCATAACAGAATTAAGAGTATACTGACGTCCATAATGTTCACAATGACCTGGATTGGGTCCATAGAGCGGAGAAACGGTTAAAGATGGGAGAAGAAGGGGGGGGAGGGAGGAGCATGCCTAACAAGCTCGGTGTTATCATAAAATGACTTCCAACATAGTACTGTACTCGACAAGAAATGCATTTCTGCCATTTTTTGCGAATGCGATCTCATTGTACATACCACTGTACATGTACATGTAGATATAGGCCTCACAGGAAGAAGCACCAAGTCAGTGTCCACAGTAGGCATGACTGAGCCGAACCGCCAGAGCTTTTAATGGAGCCAGTAATCGAATCAAGCAGACTTAGATTAGTAGTGTAGGGTTCGTTCAGTGAGTGGTCTTCGCTGGGATGCTGGTAGACGGTGGCGGGTGATTAGCTGTCGTTAAGTATCAGCCTCAACATACCACAGTAATGGTGCACTCAGCGAATGGGGCAATATTGACTGGATAGATCTAATAATTGTTATACCATATGCCTTAGTGATCACAGGCTGGTCTAGAAATAATGTTGAGAATGTTCTAGTATAATGGGAAACAAGCATTTTTTTTTTGTTTGTTGCTGTAAGTGTATTTATACGAAAACACAGGTTTGCTCGATGGCGCTCGATGGCGCACAATTCGGCAGCAAATCCTCTCGTTTCCCGATAACACCACATTACCAGCACAATGAATGTTTTATTAGCGTATGCCATAATGTTTAGCAACTCCTCAGGGGGTAAAACTGCCGACATCATACTCTCCTGCCTCTCGTTTTTTTCTTTCTCTCTGTCTCTCGCTCACCCACTCATACACATGCACCGCACACATACACACGTCATCATTGTGAAAACAGGTACACGCACGCACGGTTTATCAACTATTAAGAACTCAAAGGCAACATCTCTACAATATATTCTTAGTATAGTATAGTGTGGTTATATGGTGAGCACGCGCTCCCCGGGCAGGCTTTATTTCCAGTTTAGTTATCGTCAGGGAATGGCATTTGATGTTGTTTTTGTTGTGCGCTGATGACGGCGGCTGAATGACATGGATGGTATTCCGAAAATTGGAAACGATGTTTGAAAAGGTTACGCCGCATTAAAAAAGAAAACGACTACAGGTAACAGACAGCTGGGGAAGTCATTGACACCCACTGATTGAGAGGAAGAGTTTGGGGGAAATGAAAAGACTTGGAGTGGATGGAAGCGGCACGCATGGAACATGACTGTTATTAGTTCAAAGCATTTTTCTTTACGTGAACTCATCGTAAAGAAAAGAGAAAAACTTTCAGGTTGTTCATCTGACGTGGGTTGTAATCACAGGCGCCAGATCCGATGGGCATCTTATTTTTTTATGCCCGGGGAAAATAAGATGGAGAAAGGATGATTCAAGCGTGAGAGCTTGACCACCATTTTCTCGAATCGGAAGCTGATTTTTCCAGTGCTCCTCCCTTCTGCTTGTGCTGGTTTCTAATTCTCTCCTTTTTTTTTTCCCCTGGGTAATACATGTGTTCGCCGCCCCTGTTTCAGCTCGACAAATCTATCGCCAGCTTTCCTTCCCGTTGTGCTCGTCGTCGTTAAGGGAGGGGGAAAAAAAATCACCCACACACATTGCTATGCCTTTCAGCTTTTTCCCGTTTTTATCTGATGGCGATCGAAATGTTTTTGCACCTAGCGAATACATTATTTCCCGGTAGACTACCTCCGAACTCCCTGCAGTACCTCGGCATACTCTATCGTCTTGATCAGAATGTCTTTCTGCTTTCTTGCCACTCCACTCATCGACCTTTTCCTCGTCCGCCCCATAAACCTCCGGGGTATGTACGGTTCTTCTTAAAATTCCGTACGCCATCTCTGATCCCAGTGGCGTAGCCAGAGACGGGTCCATCCCAGCGTCTTCGCTCCCCTGTGTGGCCAGATGCTAATTTCCGTGGTTTTTTTTTTTTTTATTTAAGGAAACTGCAGAGCAATGGCAATTTTATGTACATTTCCGACCGTTTTCATGATTTTTTTTTCCCCCGTTCTTTTTACTCGTTGCACTGGAACATCTAGTATGTGATCACAGAATTGGAGAGCTGTGCGCAATTTATATACGAAAGGAAACATGAACTTACATCGTATAATGGGGCATTCGATGGGTTGTTCAGTGCCCACCCTCGCTCTTCCAAATAAAAATAAAAAATGAATCATGCCTCTCTACTTTGCCTTGCAATCCTGTTCATATCGGGCTGAAACGTGAAAAGCAATGCCTAGCGTGTGGTATCATTTTACTCGACTATCAGTGGCTACTGAGCATTCACCCTCTTCTAAAATGAACAAGGCTGACTACGCCGATGGCTAGAAATGAAGAGGTTCTCTTTTATATGGAAAAACTGCGATTTCTCTCGTTGAGATGTATGTATGACTCAAGTTTTTGAGATGCTTCACCTCTGTGCCCAGATGCTAATTTTCGTGCATTTTTTTTTAGGGAAATAGAGGGCAGTGGAATATATTTCCGTCAGTTTCGTGTGGTTTTTTTTTGTGTGTGTGTGTTTTGTTTTCATTTGTTATATATTCGTGATATAAATACAACTGAGTTTACTTGAATTAACATAAAATCCGTTGCGACCAGCAGAACTAAGAGAGAGGACCAAATGAGAATAATGTATTGTCCTTGGGGTCCCTTATGTAACAAACATTGTAAGAAGACTATTGGAAGAAGTCAGCATGTAGAGAACACGATGTTATAACTATGGCTCAATGGTATTGACTGATGGAATTGGAACTTGTACACACCGTACTGGCCAATACATCTGGACAAGATGGAATGATTTTGTACGAAACTGAGATTAAATGGATAGTGAGACTTGCATTGAACGTTGACATTTTAAAGATGTTTGGCATACTAAAGTGGAATACAAATACAAGTACTGTACATGTATGTGACAGCTTGCCTCATTAGCACTGGGTTATGTAACTGTGAGCGCATAATGCACATTCATACGCCATTATAGGGCAGTTTGTTGAGCTATCATAAGGAGGCTATGGCAGTCACTGACGCTGCTTTACACTGGTCAGGGCAATAATGCCAGCAAAGATCCTCGTCCTCGCTCTTTATCCAGTGTATAGCAACCTTAAAATTTTAAACACAGTTATACGAAACCACGAAGGAATCCTGTCAACAGACAGTATTGTGCAGAAGAGAACCAGTGCAAATAATCGGAAGGCCTCCACGAGAAGTTGATAGGTATCGCAGTAGAATCAGCTCCCCTTGCCGTGGGTTTTTTTTTTTTAATAATCAGCTTTCTGTAATTATGCTACAAAGACATCTACCGCTAATCGTGTTCTTGACCTGACCTGTATAAAATATCCGAAGTCAAATTTTAGAGAGAGAAAGAGAGAGGGCACGCACGCACGCGCGCGCGCGCGCACACACACACGAGAGAGAGAGAGAGATAGATAGAGAGAGAGAGAGAGAGAGAGAGAGAGAGAGAGAGAGAGAGAGATTATGTTCTAAACATTTTGGCTTCTTAAACGGTCAGTCGTTGCGATGTTGAGAAACGAAGAGTTCCTGATTTTTTAGGGGGGAGAGGGGGGTGAAGGGGGTTGAGAACTTCGGCCCAAACTCGCTTTGCAGCGCGAGTCCAGTAGTTCATCTCCGATGTGGTGTATATTATACTGCCATGTACCTGCTGAGTGCTTTATGCCCATGTAATCCTGCGTGGAGAGCGACATTTAGCCTCTCTGTTATCAGCCCATTTCTAAACTCTGATCTCTGAGTAAATATTTGACACCGGGTCAAACACGGAGGCTCTCAGCCTTGGCTTTCTCTCTGCGCCAGGTCGGGACCATGAGGCGCTTGGAGCGAAAGGCTGGGGGCCCGGGAGGAACGGGTTTACACAACCCGCGCCAGTTCAAGTGGGGAAGATCACTTTCTCAAACCACGGCTTTTGATTTAAGTGGAAGTGCTAGATGGTCTCGAATACTGAGTCTAAACAAGCCTACGATCAGTCGTCGAAGGGAAGCCGTAATGAAGTTATGAAAGCGAACATTGAACACCGAGCGGCTTCTGAGAGATTTTCTGACCTCATTCGTGCTTTTAGACACTGTAAGGGAATCCCTATTTGTTTAGGGGAAAACATATCGAAGCGCAAGGCTAAAGTTACTCTTCAAGTGTAAGAACACGTTAATAAAGTTCAGGATAAATGTTCATCGATGCAGTGCTCTGTGTTGACACGCTTTTCCTTTAATCTCCGCAAACTTCCATCCGCGTGAACACTTAAGGACATAAAAAATATAGTGAGAGAAAGAGAAGATGGGGTACAAGCTACGAAATAATGGTCTGAACCGCTGCCCTGGCTGACCTGAGTCTCCTGTGGCGCCAGAGCAGCGACACGCAATCAATAAAGCAGGGAGCAAAGCAGGACAACTTTTATGTCTGGAAAACGACACCACCATTAGTTTCCATCTTTGCCACCTTTCTCCTAATTCCACTAGTCACAAACACAATTTGGTTAACCCCTTGCCGCTTGCCCTTCATAGCGGGCCCTAATCTTAATGTAGGTTTCGGTTACATTTACTGGCGGCACGCCATAGCGCCATATGATGAACATTTTTTTTGTTTGTTTGCTTTTGTTTTGTTGGAATTGTATTTCGGGTCACGTAAGACTCATTTAGACGGAGTGAGTTTCAAATATTTGTTTCATTATGTGCTGATAAAGGCGTCATTACCCCGCCAGCTTCGGCCCAACTGATAACTCAAGATCCCTGTAAAATAGATCGATGCAGTAAGAATACCTAGAATCAGTCGTCCTGGTTCACAGTAGAATAATATATTTTAAATACATGTCCATGTTGTCCTCTCTCATGTGCTTCTTTACCTTCTCAGCCTCCCTCTTTCTCTCATGCACGCACAAACACCAACACTAAATAGGCGGACGTTTGAAAAATAGACTACATGTCGACGGACTTTGTTGTGCTTGGGTCTTTTCTATCTACACATGAGAAACTTGCAGTTCTTAATACACGAGCGAAATCCAGGCTACCGGTCACAGTCGGTGTCGAGGTCTCTGTACCCTGGAGCCAAGACGAGCTTTAACGATTACAGCAAACCTCACTCAACAGCCCGACAGCCAATATAGCCGTGCATAATGCATTAGGGATATTTAGGTTTATATGAGCTGGGGGGAGACATATCCCTTCTCCCCCCATATTAAATTTGAGGGGGGGAATTTGTCTAAGAGGTATTTTAGTTTTTTCTAAAGTAATGCAAACTTAGTGGAGGAAGTTCAAATTTAAGGGGCGAATCGGTCTGGAGAGAAAAAAAAAAATCTGGATATATCTAGAACTGGACCCTGATGGTATATGCTTATAACAATCGGTAAAAAAAAGGAAAGGAGTTCCACACGACAATTTGATTTTCATGTCTGCTCAATATAAGGGCTTTGCGCTGCCCGACCCGGGGGACAAATAAACCACTGCTTTACGCTAAGGGATATTACAATGACATGCATTTAAAAGACTAAAAGAGAAAAAAGAAAATCCGTGAAGTGAGTTTATCGATAAAGTGCGTCTGGAGCTAGGAAGTTACTTGTGCATAGGCGTGCACACCGGTAATTATTTTTTAATGTTATTTTCTATTCTTCAACCCGGATTCGTTTTTGGAAGTTGTTCGATGTGCGTGAGCTTTTAATCGCATCATTTCAGTGCGGTGGCAATGTGCGGTGGCGGAATAATAGAAATACACGTTATTCCTGTGGGTTTCCCTGTTATTGTTTCTCTGATGGAATTAAGGACTGATCGATTGCACGAAATAAACATGAAGCATTTTCTGTTTCTTTTTTTTTGTTGTTTTGTTAGCCAGTGAATTTCGCTACACGATTTTTTTCCGCCCCTCTTCTCTGCACTCCGCCTGCGGAAGAGTTAATAGAATAAAATAATGCGAGGGTCTGGGCTTGATAACGGGTAGGCGCACGCTGGATGGGACAATGTCTGGTTGCCATGGGAAACATTGGTAAACACTGGTGGCATGTGAGTGAGGCAATAGAGAATACAATTTACTCAGCCAGCTCGTCTGATTCCCTGATTCCGCATCTTCCTGTTTGGACTTTTGCCTTTTTTTTTTTCATGGCAAAGGGAGTAGCCCATGGTTCCAATGGACTGTGGAGCGACTGGAAGTGGAAAAGTATATATCGCTTTACCGATCAGCATCATTACCGCGGAGACTTTCGGTGGAATACAGTTTTGAATTGAGATGATAAGCGCCTGGAAGTTTAATGAGGAAATGTCGACTTGAGTTAACCTCTCAATAATTGAAATCGCATGTAAATCTAGACTATCTAATGTAGAGTGTTTTTGATCAGCAAAATTGATGATGGACGGACAGAAAGAACATGAGAGACAGAGGAGTTTCCGAACCCACCACCTTTGCATGTCCCCACCCCATGCACAGCATGACTGTCCGTGCCCTCCGTCTCATGATTCCGCCTCCCCCCCCNTTCCCCTTTTCATTTCTAAACACACACGTACCAAACAAACCGGTGTCAACCCACGTTGTATTGCATACGACGAGGGTTGTTTTTTTTTCGGTGATGTGTGGGTGATTGTCGGCCAGGCTGGGAAAAAGAGAGAACGATGAATACACGATGATGCGCAGCAGGGAGCAGGCGGCGCTATTAGAGAGGAAAATAGTTATCATCATCGGCGGCCCGTGGAACGGCGCTGGGGCAGGAATGCGTGCAGATAGTTCTGCCGCTGCCGCCTTGTCATCTGCGATTAAAACTCCAGCGCAGCAGAATGTGTAGCAGTGGGCTCTGGCTCGCGGATTTGAACATTACAAAGATGAAACTGACACAGCGAATTATGTGTCTGAATGGGATGTGTTGTGACATATTCTTTTCCGCCCGCAGTCATCGTGTGAAATTTTAAAAACACGTGCGCTGAAACCAGGAGACAGGCGTAGTCTACGGCCAATTGTCACTGTGATGGCGGGATGGTGTTCACCTGGTGAGGTGCTCAATGTTCACTGCGCTTGACTTTGATTCCTAATTCTCATAAAACAGTGGTGTAATGAGTGCAGTGTATTTATTTCTGAGCTCTTAATGTACAGTGTGCTTCTGCTCTTCGAGCCGTGGATCGGTGTACCGCTACTGTTTGTTGCCCTACTCTCATTGAGTCTATTTTAAAACTGCAGTATCATCTTACATTTATCATATGAATACACGTTGTATCAGTGTGCAAAAGAACTGTTTGCAATGGCAACTCCCTACCTTTTTTTTTTTTTAAACACATGTATTACATTAGTGTCTGTTATTCAGACGGATGCAAGTTTTGTATTAAGAAAAAAAACAACCAAACAACCAACGATATTTCTAGATTCATAACATAGTGAAGTTTTGTCCCACAGTTATCAATGATTTTCGACGACTCTTAACCCCCCCCCCCTTTTTTTTTGTTTTGTGATAAACGTGTCCGCTAGCTCACTGAACTCCGAAAAATCTTTAAAGCTAAATAAGAATCGTTGCTTTGAGCACACATTGCGTTCCGTTTCCTAATCACTAGGAGTGTTTATTGTTTAAGAAGTGTTTGATCAGAAGAAGCTATGGGAAGGGAAAACCAGCCATGCTGAGGTAATTTTGCTTGCAAATATTACTTAACGATTATCGGATCGATGTAGCCCCACTGCATAAAACATAAACTTTCAAAGCTCAAGATTGTCTCCAGACGGTCTGCTGGGTTTGTGCGCTCTCAGGGTTTGTTATGGAGCAAAATCTCCTGGAAAGCTTAACTTTTTTTTTTCCTCTCGGAATTTCCTGTAAAATAATTGCTATTACAATAAAATCTGAAGAAAACAAAAGCGAATGAAAAAAAAATTTTCTGAGGCTGACTCGGCCAACATTGCTGTGAAATTATTTCGAGAAATCCACAATAGCACTCCTGGAAAAGTATTGGAATATCCTAGAATATCTTCTGGAAAGTGATTTCCCAGTTGGGGCATGAACCCTGCGTTTGCTGGTTTCCATGAGTTAGTCTCATAGGCATCATAGGCAAAGGGGCTAGCGAAGAATCTAGTCATTCACATTGGTCAGATAGGACTTTTTCTTTGCCGGGGCGGGGAGGGTC
>JAWQUT010000025.1:3751914-3763812 GCA_033807755.1 Ellobium chinense | reverse complement strand
AAAAAAATGGGCACCTTTAACTTTGGCATTCCTAGACCCAGTTCCTTCTTCATAACATCTTCACAAACAAAATGTTATCAGTCTTGTTTTCTTCCTATACGCCAAATTTTGGCTTCAGGAAATAGATTGTCCATTGCTATCAGCTCTTTATTATTTCTATGCCAACAAAGCTTCGGGCTTATGAGTTTCCTCCCTTTCAACATTATCTGTCTCAACATGTGCCGTTTTTTGTTTTTTTTTCCCTCGTCCCCACCGGCATAAAACCAAAGGTTGGCAGAAAATTGAACGACTTTATGCGCAAATGATGGCGATGTGTATGTTGGGATTTTTTTTCCTTCTCTCCCTCAGCTCTGTTGATTGTTTTTGTTCCAGTAAATTAGCTTTTTCCGAGGCTCAGGAAGAAAACAAAAAATCATAATTTTGACAGAGCCGAGCAGATCTGTATCTTATGGCACAGTTGTCGTTCTTACATATGTCTGTGAGAGAGTTTTCCTATTTGTATCATATGACAAAAAGACATGGAGCACTGTGTAATACGCTAGAAAAAGACAAGAAAAAAAAATACCCGCCGTTTTAACACGAACTAACAATGGCGGCCCGTGACCCCAAAAAATTACCGGTGCAACTCCCCTCTCCCTCTGGTCCCCCCACCCCCTTCTGTGTCTTCAAAAAAAAAAAATACACCTCAATCTAGCCGCCCATGTCAGATCAACTGCTCTTGATCTACGTAATTATAACCAAATTACATATAGCTGTATTAAGTGGAAAGCGCAAAGCTGAAAGACAAAATAAATGCACTGATTATTAAGGGTCTCTACGTTTTCCTTGGCCTCTATAGTTTAGGAGCAGCGTGGCCTACTGGTTACGGCGTTGGACTCAAGATCTAAAGGTCCTGAGTTCGATTCCCGACCACGGTCATGTTGTAAGTGCCTTGGGAAAGCATTTCATTCACATTTTCCTCAGCCCACCCGTCTGTAACATGGGTACCTGGCTACAGGCAGTGGAAGATATTGTCAGAACGCTAGTGATCAGCGCCTATAAATGGCAGCGGCACTGTATGCTCCCCAGGGAGTCGAGAAAGTCCTAGAGTGATCAGGCCTGCTGGGGTAATAATAGTATGAAGTCGCATGAGCGGGCACTAGCCTGGACATGAGACTTATAAACCGCATTATTATTATCATTTGTATATCTCAGTCCTTCATATTCTGAGCTAACTTTAACCCGGCACTGCACGGGTTGCACGTAATGACAAGCCACCACTAAGAGGTAATTAGATCTATAAATGTAGCTTATGGCACTAAGTGTTTTTGTGAGGGGTTGTGTATTGTGAGGGGTTGTGTATTGTGAGGGGTTGTGTATTGTGTAAGGAATAAGCACCGGGGAAAGACAAAAACAAGAAAAAAAAAAGGTCTGTGCTGAACAGTTTTTATTACCGTATGTATCACATATCACAAAATAGCGCCCTTGCAAATGTTTACGAACGGGCGTAGGCTTGTGCAGATCACAGACGAAGAAAATTCTACAAAAGCGCTGATCGCTATTTTTTCCTTATGTCAAGAAAAGCCATCATCCGCAGGAGACTTGTACTCTATAAACGATGCCATCAGCACGTCGCAACACGTAGTCAATTAGTACGCCTTGTACAATTTTAATTCTATTCTATGGTGACTATGTTATGTATGACAATGATAATTATATTGCTTATGATGTGTTGAGAAGGGTGTGTGATGTGTGAATGCGTGTAAGACAGATAACGTTGAAAAAAAACAAAGGCAGAATATTATACATGTATCACAGTGAGAGAGAACTCCGCAAAAGGGGGGGGGGGAATGGGGAACTGGCGAACACTCTTTGAGGCACATGCCGATTTTTGGTGGGGAAGGAGGGAGAGAGGAAGGGAGGTAGGCAAGAAAAGAGGAGGAGGTTTTGAAATAAATGAACTTAAGACTACTGATGCTTGTACATGCAAGATAACGGATGTTCCAGATTATTACCAGTGGCAGCAACATGCACATCTTCACATGAGAAAAAGAAAAAAAACAAGAAAGTTTCCCTATGTAGAGAATTCAAATGTCTTCAAAATTTGAAGTCAGGACATATTACGTCGAAATCTTGTTTTCGCTTGTTGAACGCAGACAGCAGAGTCGATATGAGTCACCGTGCGCGTACGCACTGGGGAGGCCCCATTTTCCTTGGTTGGCCATGTGGTAAGTGTCACCGTAATAGTCATAATTTATGTAGAATTCAATAGAGTTTCAGGCAGGGGCGTAGATCAATCGGGGTGGGGGGGTTAGAGTGAAAGTCTTTCCAGATTCTGACCGTAAAACAACCCCTACCTCATGTATCCAAGCTATTACACAAACGCTTGAACACAATAATGCCCACCGAACGGTTCTTTACTAGAAGGATCAGCATTTAACATTTAGTCTTTCCAGGCATTGCATTGGCTGCTTTGGGAAGACATCATGGGACTTTGGGGTCAGTTGATCGCTCTGACTTGGTATGTTAGTAATGTGTTCTTGGTAACTTTTTTTCTTTGGTTTTGTTTAAAATAATATGCGTGTGTATCATGGCATACATGCAGGAATGCGCATGTATGTGTGAACGCCGTGTATATTGTATGTATTGGAATACTGTCGCTGGTGCTGTGACAATGAATTTTCTAACCTGGATATTAAAGGTACAGTATATCCTATCTCTCTTATTTAAGCATAAGTTACCCACATCCTCTTTACAAATATCTGAAAGTGTGGTGCTCAGAACTATTCACGAATGCCTCGAAAGGGGTATCAATAAATTGCTATATGAAAAGTATGATTCCTTTTCATATCCACAGATGCCTCCCAATAAGTTCTCGCTAATTGTGTGCCGAAATGAGTAACCTAGGTGCCCACAAATGCTCCCGAAGATACCTTCAAAGTTTACTAGTGTAATTGCTCGTTTGAAACAAAAACACGGTATCAATGTGTTGCTATAATGAAAACTTGATAATGCATAAAAATATCAATGTTCTGGGATTTCATGCTTTGGAAATATTTCAAACTGGAAGAAAAAAAAATACATGTGTCCACGAGTGCCAGTAAAGATGAAATAAATTGCCACGCTCGCTCTTTTTCCCTTATCGTCCTTTCACTCCCAAGCCGGTTGTGAATATACTCAAAAACGGTGATTACGAAATTCACGGGACGCTCTCAAACATTTCGTGTTATGCAGACAGTTATTTCGCACTATCCATAAGACTGAATAATCTGAACTATGCCAGATAGTCTACCATATCATTATACTTTGAGATTGGAACAGTGTTTCGGAATAGCGCTAGTTTCTTGTAAAGGGATTTCGGAATAAGCATGTGTGAATGGATTATAATTTTTGTTGTTTGTTGCTGCTTCTGCTGTTGTTGTTGTTGCTGCTGTTGTTGTTGGTGGTGGTGGTGGTAGCAGTGGTGGTGGTGCAGTTACTCGTAGTTCAGTGTAGATTGTGGAAGGCATAAGGGAGACACACCCAAAAAAAAAATTAGTGAAATTGAGCGCGCGAAGTGTGGGTGAACACTAAACGTAAGAAATGCTGAGCCGAATGAACTTCTGCCCCAACTATAAATTATCAGCACTCAGGCGAGAAGCCCGGGGAGCAGGGAGCGCTCAAGAGCTCACGGAAACTGTATACGGTTGAGGCGCTCACTAAAACAATGTCTTCGGCAAACAGGCAAACAGTGTCGGGTCCCGGAGTCTATACCTAGTCAAACACAGACCACAATGGCTCATTGTCCGGCCACGCCAGCCCCCACAGTGGCGGATGGGCTCTCACCAGTGTGTTAACAGACTTGGTGTCTACGCAAAAACAAACAGGCAAACAAACAGACGCGTTGGCGATTGGTTTGCTGACATGGTTTCTCCCGCCCACCCCCTCTCTTTTCTCGTCGGTCCACAGAAAGTCAAAGAAAACAAAATACCTCCCCCTCGCCCGTTTCTCTTCAGTCCAAAAAAAAAAATCAAGGAAATAAAAAAATGTCCCTCCCCTCTCCCCGAATACCTTCTCCGAAGTCACTGGGTTCACCTCCCATGTAGTATCATCATTTTGAGATGCCACAGCAGAGGCTTTGGGTGAAGACACGAAATAAAACTGCACAGTGCATGTCACTCTTTAATGTCCGAACAGCGCTTCCGCCTTATGCCATATTGCTTACAGTCAACGAACAGACGAATGAATATAATAAGTTCGAGGATGGCAAATTTATAATGTGTGTGTGCACGTATAGGAGGAGTAAGGGTTGGGGTGGGGGGAGGGGGGGAAGAGAGAGAGAAAGAAAGAAAGAGAGAGAGAGAGAGAGAGAGAGAGAGAGNGAGAGAGAGAGAGAGAGAGAGAGAGAGAGAGAGAAAACGCACTGGAAAAAAAACCTCGAGTATATTATGTCATGTTATAATGTATTTCGGTCTGGTGGTCTCGCTCACAAGCTTTCTAATGTCTTTCCATAAAAGGGCTTTTATAGAAGCTTTTTTTTGTTGCACATTCGTGATCTTGTTAATACTTATCTCTCAACAACATATTTCTGAGAAATAGCGAATGCCCTTGATAAAAGAACACAAAAAAAAAAAAAAATTAGAAAATAATTTTCTTGAAATCGAACACTCTGTTATGTGTCGGAAGACAACATGAAATGGGTGGAAGGAGAGTCTAGGATTGGCCTCTACCCAAGCTACTTTCTGTAATATCTGAGAAGAAAATATTCATATCAAGGGGGGCTGGGATGATTTATTAAAAGCCAGTCAAATCTTAAACCATATCCATTCACAGTGTATCGCCAAGATCGCGAGCCAAGTTTCACCTTCTCCAACCCGCCACAGCTTGGAGCAAAGCTGATGAAATTGTTTGAAGATTCCTGCCGAAACCTGGTGGAAGCGACTTCACTTTTGCGAGTAGGCGCGCCAAATACTCGGGGACAGCCCAGTTGTATTTGTTGGGTCATTTGCGGCCATTTCGCGACCACGCCAGAAGTTGGGGCAGTTTGTCGCTGGGTTGGCAAACTGAACCTGTCCTCATGGTCTCAGCTCCTCGCAAACACTTACGAGTGGTGATGGGCGTTCGAAAACAAACGGAATGCGCGAATGACATCCAAATTCCACTGTATTCGCTGTATTCGAAAACGAATACAAATACTGAATTGTTCCCTTCTTTCGGCTGCAACCGTAACTTTAAACATAATAATGTGTTGCCTTTGGCGCACGTGTGGCAATTTACAGTTAAATACTGGAATGTTGTTAAAACCTGCACAAAGCGTGGAATTGTATCAAAGATGATTTATGTATTGTTCAGATATTATACGTAGTATGCATCATTCAGCGAATATATCTACACAAAACCTTCTCATCTGATAACATTTTTATTATTTCCCGTTCTCTTAACAAATCATGCCATAAAAAAAACAACACCAAAAAAACACGCGAATTACTAGCAAAAAAAAATCACAAGAACTTTATGACCATTCTTATTTAGTATCGAATAGAGACTTTAGCTCCTTGAAGGATGTACTCGAATATTCGGACAATGTTGTGCGAATCCACCCATCCCTAGAATTTACGAACAAACACCATTCATACAAACCCAGTGGGCAGGAAAGAGAAACAAAAAGGGAGAAAAAAATCAACAATCACAATCTATTTTAGCTTTAACATTTCTTTTCCACGACTAGCATTCCCATGCACTAGGGAAGTCACACTGTACCTTCCTGGGCATCTTCAAAGAGGTCACACAGCGATACTTGAATGGGCAATACTAATAACGTCTTAACTACTAATAGCTTTATACTTTCGCATTACACAACAACGCTCACGGCAGGGTGAGAAAAGTTAGATCTACATGCATACCAACACACTAAAATAATTCAAGCATCTAGTGGGAAATTCAATCGTGACGTCTCTAGACTTTGTTTCTAACACCATCACCACCACCACCACCAACAACAACAACAGCAACACAACAACAACATCAACAACAGCAATGACGACGACGACAACCGCAGCAGCAGCAGCAGCAGCAGCAGCAGCAGCAGCAGCAGCAGCAGCAGCAGCAGCAGCAACAACAACAACAACAACAACGAAACAATATTTTTGTTCATCCCCATCTGTCAAAACAATTATTGGTTACGCTTGTCTTGTTAGTGCTACTTCTCCTTCAGTAGAGTTGTAAAGAACAACCTCACTTTTCCGCACAGTGACTCTCTTAACTTGTATTTCACTCATCACCAGTCTCACACTCAAACATACATTAACCAAGCTCACAAAAGAAATCTCGCTGCTGGCAAAGGGACCCAGCTTGGTTGAGGTTGCAGGAAAAGTTCTGTATGTTTGTGTTAACGCCAGCCTATTCGCTCTCAGTCAGGGAGTTTGATCATCGTGTTATGGTTATAGATCCGAACATCGCGGTGCCACGGATACTGAACTCCATTAGCGTGGCATGAGTGCGCAAAGTACACCAAATCTCAACTCATTTTCCAGGAGTTTTCATTAATTTCCTGGACTACACTGAAGTAATAGAACACAGCAATGGCAATATAAAAGAGTTTTAGTAATTCTCACAAAATGCCGGACATGCGAATTCTGTCAAAGCATGCGCAATTAAACAAAGACCCTTTTTCATAACCTACCGCGGTAACTGGCGCCGGAGACCTTCCACGTATGAACATCTTCTTTCGGTACATTTTCCTCCACGTAAGCGGCGCGTCTATGGATTTTTCCAGGGCTTTCCAAGGCCGGGCTCGGTTTTCAAGGAGTTTTCCTTGAATTTTGCTCATGAAATGAAATTCAAGCAGTCCTGGAATTTCAGGAGGGGGGAGGCAACCTCGTGCCACTCATATGATTCCTGAATTTCTTTTGAACGAACAGTGTCTCGATCCTGAAATATGTTGTTGGTACCATCTTTTTACTTAATCAAAATTAGAAACTATACTGCTGAATGAGAAAAAGCTTTGTATCTTTGCTTTCACACCAGTCATTTCACTGGCACTCCGATTCGTTATGGCGTCATCAGTTTCCATCAGCGCGGCTTGAGCGCCTCTAGTTTAGACCCAAGAATCCCGAAATCCTTCTCTCAATACTGTACCAGTCCTGAATACTACTAGATCTAACGGCATCGTTTCCCACTTCATTAAAGCCAGATAGTGAGCTTGTCTAAAAAAACAAATAACAAGTCTACAGTGGCATCTGTTCGTTTATAACTGTGCATGTGCTAGCTGCTTGCGACCCTAAACAGAACTCTCTAAACCCCAATGTGAGTCCTTTCATTGTTAATGTGTAATCAGTTTGCCCCTTCATCAAACATCAAACATAAGCGTTGAATGTTGTACATCTAGATAGATCCAACAGTGCTAACACACCCACACTACTATTCTACTTCTACTAAGATGTCTACTTCCCTCGGTCTATAGATGGATGTCATTTTTTTTTCTTGCTCAACGGTGACGTTGCTAGATTTCTCTTCATCCTTTTTTTTTTGTTTGTTTGTTTTCATTTTAACCCCACAAAATCCTAATTATTTCTCTGGGAAAGAAAAAAACCCACCTCTTTTCACATCGATGGCTGAAAATCTCTCCACGTCTCCCACTCCGTTTCCCCAATCACGATTTCATCCAACTCAATGACACTTAATTACTGTACATTCTTGCACACAGATCACGACAGCGCACATGCATTATAGGACATCCTACAAATCGCTCATCCATTTGCGCCTGAACATGCATGCGCCTCTTTGGGCGTGAAGCCATCAGGTCCGGACACGGTACTTTACGACGCCGGCACATTTTTAATGCCCATTCTTTCTCTTTATTTGGACACAGTCGATCCATCTGACTGATCCGGTAGGACACGTCATTTGCAGGGGGATAAATGCCTCCCTATTTGCCTATTTGCTGTGTCGTGGCGTGAATACATTCAGCAGTTCACAGACTTTATTAAGGTTTTCACTGCTGATTGATAATTTGAGTACACACCTTTATGAAGTGTAACACATCATTACATCATTATGAATTGAACTGGAGCCACATTCACCTGGGTCTTCTCGTTAGAGCCTCTAACATAATGGGAATGAGGAAGGCTATATATACTCCCATTGTTGTAATATGTAATACCGAAAAGTAAATTTACTGATCATAATATGGACAATATAGGTTGCAGGAGTCTAAATGGTTAAAAACTGGACTATCAGTGTCAATAACAGCAGAGTATAAAATCTGTTCTTTGTTTGGACAGACTGTGTAGAAAAATATCGTGTAACATGAAATCACACCACAAAAGTGGTGAAACTCAGTCCTGATTTTATAAGAAATATAATTGCTGAGGCAGTGTTTCTAATTTGCTGTAGCGGATTTCATTTCTGCGGGCCTGTAACCAGGAAATTTTTAATCCACTTCTTATCCATATCAAAACTGAGAAAAATCTAACTGAAGGATCCCCCCCCACCCCCCACTATAAACTATGACTACACTGAAAGCACCAGACTGCGGGTTAGCCTTGGCCATCTCGAAATGTTCCTGGTTCGAGGAGAACATTTTATTAAATGGCTCAAAGAGCCTTTTACAATTTGGCTCAGACAATATATTGGCTCATCTAAGATTAACCACCCTTGCATGTTCACACGACATTTGAAACACACAGGGGAGTTAATGATCTTCAATGAACATCTTAATGTACAAAGCTATCTACATTTCCGACATGACAATGCACAATGCATGCAACTGCCGCGTGCACAACAACAAAGGCCCAACGCTGTGACATTTTACTGCAACAACTATATTCTTCTCCTCTCGTTCTACAAAGTGCACAAGCCCCGAGGGCAAGTCGGCCCTAGAGGGTTCTCATTTTTTTTCCTGTTACCTGCTCCCAATGTTATGGCTCTGGCTTTGATCAAAAGCCGAATATCAATGATCATTGGGCCCACGTGTGGTAACCACTAGTTTTCCCCAAGACAATCGATAGAACAGATTGTGATGTTCATGCCACGCAACAGCGCACATTGTGGCGTTCTCTTTTAACGTGGCCGAGATTCGCTGATAGTGATAGTCCTAGTCCGCCATTCGACATTTTATGTGTCCGATTGCATGTGTCCCAACACGGATAAATTTACTGGTATTTTCACTATTCAGAAATCTGATTAGACTTGCCCGCATAGGGACATCGGCTTGAATCATGGAAGAGGTTCTGAAATCTAACGGTGTTTGCTTTCGCTAGCTTAGCGCAGATGCTCTGTGTTTACCGGTCAGAATGATTCAACATCGGTTCAATACCCAGTTGCCGATATCTTTACGGGCTGGGAAATTTCTTCAAGCGTAAATACTCCTATTATGTGATAGCAGCCGGAATAAAATCAGAAAACAGTGATTCCATCCCATCCACCTCCCGATCCCCGCTCCGCACCCTCACCTCCAAACTTTCCGCCTCCCCCCACCCCCATCCAAAAACAACAACAACAAAAAAAAATGCCGGACCCAACCACCCAATTACTCCTTATTTCCCAATCGTTTCACACAGCCCAGACGACGGTCCTGTTTCCCGTCCCCCGTCCCCAAACCTACCCAACCTCCCACAGGGAAACAGCGGTATTAAGGTTTTCATTGCTGATTGATAACTTGGGCTTTCATGTCACGCTGTTGGGACCTCGCGTCGCTTTCCTCACGTCAATCCGTCGCCTCCACTGAATGCAGCTTTTCTTAATATTGCTTTTTATTTTTCTTTGTTATTTCTGTGGTCAGTTTCAGATCAGGGGCGGTGACAGACAGACAGACAGACAGACAGACAGACACAGATTTGTTGATAGAAAGGTAGGTAAATAGACAGATGTACGGACAGGCGGGTAGGCAGACAATAAATAGATAGATAGATAGATAGATAGATAGATAGATAGATAGATAGATAGATAGATAGATAGATAGATAGATAGATAGATAGAAGGTCGCACAGTCGGATGGATGGATGGATGGATGGAAAATAAAACAGACGGACGTCAGCCGATAATCAGATATACAGGATGCAGCGCATCCGCGATTAGTCACCGGAGACAATCGATGGCTATAAGACAAGGGAACTACCTAGACTACAGTGGAAATTGACGGGAAAACTAATGCCTGGTGTCGGGTGAGCAGCTGACAGACATCAAAATCAAAGCACAGTATACAATTACTCTTAAATCTTTATCATGATCGCAGCTTGGTATTCCACAAGGTAAAGGTTTGTTTTTCCATTGTTGTTTCTTTTTTTTTTGGGNGGGGGGGGGGGGGGGGGGCGAAGAGGGATTAGGACGAGAGATGGAGAGAGGGTAATCGTTGGGGATCCAGATACTGTCCTACTCCTCTTCTCGGGCTCTTTCCTTCCAGAAAAAAAAAATAAAAAAAATTCTGAAGGGAACCCGACATGCTTGCAACACCACCGATCATTATCATCCAGCCTTTGTCAATAATAACATTATTACTCTTTCTGATCCCTTCCGCATGAAGGAAAAGGCAGATAATAATTCATCTGTCCCACACTGAGGAAGCCACGCCCCTGCAATGACATCGATACAGGAAATGTAATCATTGTTGCATTTTCTTTTTTTTTTAATCAAGGTGAATGATCACTCAACTAGTGAGGCGTTTTGCGGTCGAGCTGGCCCTCGAAAAGGCGAGGAGGATGGGTGGGGGGGAGTGCGTGTCTTTGTGAAAAAGAATGAGGTGGTAGCCTGGAAAAGACGAGCTTCTGAATCGAGCACAATTTTTTTTTTTTTTTTAACCTTTTCAGCTATGAATACAAATACGAACCAGAATTACCAACAGCTCCTTCGGAATTTTCATAGTCCTTTGACAGGGTATGATATGGGATTACTGATATAAAAGAGTAGGCAACAGGAAAGTCTCTTTGGTGAGTTCTCTGCCGGTCAGGGCGAGGCACTCCTGCGGTGTGATTTAAAAATAGTAGAGCGCTTGCGCATTAAAACGATGGGAGCTTTATTACCACCATTATTGCATCATTTGCATTGTTGAATGCAACCTTAAAAGCGTTCTAAGTGCAGAGTTACTGTAATTCTTATGATGGTTAGAGATCCCATCGCTAATGCCCAAACTCTCCACTAACACGGCAAAAGAGGAGGCAACAGGATAATTTCAAAGGTGCTTTCTACATCGGTCAGGGTGAAACATTTCTGCAGTGTCACCTAAGAATAATAACAACACGTCATAATATTCATAATGTCAACTTTAAGTTCACGCATTTGAATTCCTCATTTTTCCTCGTAGCAAAGCTCTGGTTTCTCAACTGTATAATAGTCGTTATTAATACATTTACAGATCGTATATATAGCGAAGTTGAAGTAAGTCGGTCCCCCGAAATTCGTGCTTGTGGGATTTCATTTTATTAAAAAAAACAACAAAACAACAAACAAACACACAAACATACACACACACACACACACACACACAAACTCACACACGCACGCACGCACGCACGCACACACACACACACACACACACACACACACACACACAAGCACACACACACGCACAATATGATGCTGGGCAGGAATGATCTTGCTCTGTTCGTAATGACGCTCTCCCTACGACAAATAACAAATGAAAGGCATTACTCTTTTCAACGGAATGTAATGCATATAACATGGTGTGCAACTTATCCCCACGGGTACATTGGATTTCTATGCAAAATTACACACCAAAGTGCTGAATGGTGCATTCTTCCCCTCACGGGTGATGATCTTAGAACAAGTTCATCAGCGATGGCACTACTTGTTTGACACCAGCTTTCACCCACGACGCAGAATCATCAGAAACAAGCAACATCCTTTAATGCTGAGAGAAATAACTTTACATCCAGACAGGGAATCTGGACCCCCCCCCCCCCCCCCCCCCCCCCCCCCCCCCCC
>JAWQUT010000025.1:3732786-3744921 GCA_033807755.1 Ellobium chinense | reverse complement strand
ACTAGATCTAGTCTAGTAGTACAGTAAAGGTCATTAACCTTGGCTCTAAAGCCAACACTATTATAGTAGAGTAGTACACTATGCTCATCCCAAATGTAGGTCATCTAATGCTCTGAGGGCCTACAGTATACACTAACAGACCAAATGAAACATAGCCTACACAGGTAATGTGTAGGCACTCTGGGTATGGCACACAATGCATACGCATGACGGGATTCATCCAGCATCAAAGTAAAGCCTCAAACGCCGCAAGGTTGAACAATATAGCATAAAGCCTCCTGTGGCTGGTAACCATGGCTGGTATCTTTGTAAGAGAATTCTAGTTTCAACTAAACTTCTTCTGGATCTAGCAATTTTGATGTGCGGCCGGGATATAGGCCTAACATACACGCCAAACGGTGCCGGCGAAAGCGAAACTAAAAAATGCGCGTCAGCATCGATATTGCTGTGTACTCTACCGCAAAACGGAATGCCAGTACTGCACTGTACTCTACGATTTTCAATCGTTTGTTGTGAGACTCGAGTACTTGTACTCATGACCAAAACAGCCCATTTTCATGATTTTCAGTACAAGAAAGCTCTTTAAGCGCCCGACTTCGTTGCGGAAGGCATTCACTGTATTCTTTTTCATACTGACAGTCGATTTTCGTATTTTTAAGAGTACGATTCGTATTTTCGTACTGAGGTCTGATTTTCGTATGAAATACGAAAATTTCGTACTGGTTGGCAGCTCTGGTGACGATACTGACGACGTGGTAAGGAAAGAGGATAACACTAGGGTAAGTAATGAAAGGATGTGGGGAACAAAAAAAAAAACAAAACAAAAAAAAACGGGACTGGTTGGGAGGGTCGGGAACTCGCAGTGGTCTGTTGACTAACATCCTTGTGCTCGGGGGATCAGAAAGCGGGATTTTACCTGAGGCAGGATCATAGCCAACGATCCTCGCCAGAGAAATGAGATAGTTACAGAAAGGAAAAGCGGTGTTTTTTTTTTCCCAGACCGTGCGAGAGAGAAAGAAACGAGACAGTTATAGGAAGGAAATGAGGTGTTTTCTCCAGACCGTGAGAGAGTGATGAGATATTCACAGAAAGTGAAAGCAGTGTTTTCTCCAGATTGTGCGATCGCGCCTCTAATGTCAAAATCACTCTTAAAAATACACTGAGCGCGCTCCAATCTCCCCTTCTTTCCTGCGCTCCGAAGTCTGCATTACTTGAGAAAAACCTAAAACCTCTCTAAAAATTTACACCCCCTCCCCTCCTTTCAAATTTATGAAAAGTAGGGAATGTCTCCTTATAACTCATATGGCCTGGAGAAAACAGTGTTAAAGTGCAACATTACCACGGCGTTGTTGATCAAAGAGCAAGCCGCCGATGGACGGACTACGTGTTGTCGGTGACTTACCTGCGCCTTGTTTTAGTATGGTACATTCATGGCAGCAAGATAAAACAGAAATTAAACGCAATTATACCCATACTATGTCCGGGAAAGAAAGGAAGAAAAATTCACTGTGGTTTGTGAGACAGGGATCCTAGGCAAAAAAAAACATTTTTTTTTTCAAAGTTGCAGGAGAAAAGTTTTCCAGGTTTCACCGATAAAGCCGGACTCTAACGGAAACGGGATGTTAAGCGAATGGGTCTTAGTCGAGAACTACAGCTATGCTCAGGAATTTGCAAAACTTCATACTATTTTCATATAAAAATCGTATACGAGATTTGACTCCCGCTATTAAGGCTTGGCAGGCATTTTAGTAACATTAAAAACACGCAAATGGTTATAGTTTGAGAAAAAAAAAAGATTCGACTTTCGCTTTCCATAAACCTTTGTTAGTAGACAGCTCGCCGGGAGATCGACCAGAAATTATTTGCTTGGAGTACTTGCAAGTGCCTTGGCTTAAACCAGTCTCCATGTGGCCAGATAAGTAAAGCCGGGAGATGCCAATCTCTACCCAAACACTGGCCAAACATAAACTAAATATTAGAGTATGGCTTCTGCTGACATGAGCATTTGGCATCTCCCACCAAAACATGAGTGCCCACTTCTGTGTCATGGACGTCGGTAGCCAGCCCCCCTGCAACCCATTTTATCTAGCACACATCGTCATAATATGAACTACACCTTCTCCTCCCCAAGGCTCCTTCCCGTACAACATAGAACATCAGCGGTAAGAAAGTCAACAAAAGCAACGAACGAACGAACGAATGAACGAACGAACGAACCAACGAACGAACGAACGAACCAACGAACCAACGAACCAACGAACGGAATGAATGATGGAGGAGAACGACAAAGACAGACACGACTTAATTCGTCTGTTATCCAAACCCGTCATCCTCTTCCCCCTTTTAATTTGTTTTTCTTTAAATTTCTGGTTGGCTATCCAGAAAAGAAACAAACCCACGCCATCTTTCAGGTGACGAGCCTCACTATCCCCAACGTGCCATCAGCATGGCGGGCGTCAGCAAAGATGCGACCTTTACATGCATGTAGACATGTAGATACATTATGCTACATGTACCTGAAATATGTTTCTGTTTCTTATTCGTCGTGCTAGTCTCAGACAGCCAATGAGCGGCGACTTGAGATCTGTGGAGCTTAGATGTTGCAATAGCGTTGTTTTAGAGTTGGACAATTATACAAGTTTGGGATCAATAAGGTTGCCAAACTGCCTCTTTCGGAACCAAATACCACATTATAACATTTCTACATGTACATTAGGACAGTCAGCAGTAAATGTCTTGGATTATAACCGTTACTGCCGTCTTACGACAAAGCGACACATATGCAATAGGATTTCTATTTTTGTCATAGACGGCAGCATGTTTTAGCTCTTTCATATGCGATTTGGCTCCGCTCGAAATGAGGGTCTGGCAACCTTGCTCACAGTATGGTAGTAGTGGTTTGTGGATTATACTGGATGGACAGCTGCTGGAAAAGAATACGTGTAATGCGCCCATCATTCTTGTCGTCATCTACCAAAGCCAACGCAACAGCAGCTGTTATGTCCGCCATCTTCGTAAGCAATAGTAGCGTTGCCTAAAGTAACAACTTCCAGAAAATTTTCTCGAATTAACTTCCTGCTTCATGCGATCTCCGAGGCCCCACCTATGGACCGCCCTTTCATTCTCAATTTCACGTCACTTCATACTTGAAGACCCGGGGAAGGAGCCCTGCAAACTGTGTGCACAAACTGCGCTGGAAATATGAAATGTTCACTGTATCCTAGAGTACTTCCCTTGGCTCCATTCACAGAATTTCATTGTTCTGAACCGTCTTTATAAGCTGTTACATCACTCAGCAGAGGTCAAGGTAAAGGTTACAGGAGCCTAATTGAAAATGCCTCTTTGGGGCATTTGACAAAATATTCTCCTCAGACTACATGAATGTTCCGAAAAGGCAAGGACTAGTCTGTAAGTCTGGAGCCATCACTGTGGTAAAATTCTATACTGTTTTCAGTAGGGGTCCTTTGGAAAAAAATTTCGCAGTTTCAGTTTACATGAAAAGGGGGTCCAAAATTTGGCATTCTTTTGCATACCAGCTGCTCGCAGAAACTGAATCCGCTTAGACCATTGAAAAGAGCTGCCTGCCAAAAATCTTTATTTAACAAATTCACCGATGTATCTCACAACTTTTGCGGTGTAGTTTTATGTTCTACAATTATTTCTACACAATCTGTCCACAGGACAGATTTTTTACTCTGCTATTATCGACTCGGATAGTCGACACATTTTTAGCCAATTAGGCTCCTGCAACCTAAAAATACCTTACTGAAATACTTTGATGGCTTCTTTAGGGCTGTGAGATTACCTTTCTTTCAAGTTTCATTGCACAACATCTGGAAAATGCCATGAGGCATTTTATTGAAAAGAAGAAAGCGGAGGGTACAGAATTTTCATTTCTTTTTCGAAACCAAAACACGTTTTGGATTAGTGACGACTGTGTGGATGTTCACAATGTTGTGATGCAAGAGTCTTTGGTTCAGGGGTGTAAAACAAGTACTTTGGTTCAACGGTATACAAGCTATTTTACCGTCCATGTTCTGAATATTTCTTGTGCGCAAATATATTAATATAGTGGACACAGATGATCACGGTATATTTCAGAATCGGCCCGACAGATTTATGACCAGGCACAAATATAGCGAAACAACAGGTGATTTTTGACAGATGGAAGTAACTTCTTCAGAGATGCCACTCACTATTCATAAAGTTCTCTGAACTTTCTCCACTTTCACGTAGATTTCATAATTGAAATGAAACATAATTTTGGTCACAATTTACATCAGGCAAAAAGCACATCTTATCATGGTTTCGGCCCTGTACTGGCCATCCCCACTGATAGAGGTGTCGCCCCTGCTGTTGCACTACCTGGCCAATATGAGATTTTGCTGCTTCTGTCCTTCCACCTTTTTAGCTCAGCTGGACTGGTACGCCCTTCAAGTGACGAAGGCGACGTCAGAAAGAACTGCCGTTTTATGGCCTCCCAGCACTACACATGGCGACTCGTCGTCTTTAGCCACCTCCATACAACCAGTGGCGTGGTCATTTTTTGTTTTGTTTTCCCTTTGGAAAGTGAGAGGGGATGGGGCACCTTCTTTGTCATTCTTATCAGCTAATATTCCTCATTCTTGATCCCTTCCTACCTCTGCTCCCTCCTTTCCCACTCCCTCTCTCTCTCTCTCTCACTTGAAATCTTACACGTGATAACAGGAAAGCAAGGACGAAGAGGTGCTTTACTGCCTAAGACTGAATATAGGTCTGTCCTCGTTTGTAAAGTTGTCATCTAAAAACGTCAAATAATACTATGTTACAACTAAGATTCAACAGAAGAACATCTCCATATCCTCCTCGGACTCCTTTGTCTATTCATCCGCTAACGATAGATGAAATAAAATGATGAATTATAATGCCCCCTCTCCCTCCCCCTCCCCAACCCCTCCACAGACACACACCAAAAATGTTACACCCCGATGCCGACGGCGCCGACGTTACCGAGAAATAAAACTTTGAAGGAACATGCACTCTCCTGCCAACTGTAGAGAACTGTAGAATAGAAGAGGGGAAAAAAAAACCTATATCGTCGGTCTTCGCATAGGACCGGTCACATTTACAAATGACGTATTAGAGTTAGCCAAGGCACTAACCAACCAACCAACCAACCAACGAAGCAACCAACCAACCAACTCACTCAATCGACCGACCGACCGACAGATCGATCGACATACCAAGCAAGAAAGCAAGCAACTCACTCACTCAATCGACCGACCGACCAACCAACCAACCAACCAACCGATCCACTCATCCAGCAACCAACAAACCAAGCAGCAACCAACCCATCCATCCAACAAGGCCATAACAAGCACTTCCCACAGCAACTTCAAATAAATTCAACTGAGTTGTCAGCACAGACCAAAGTAACAAAAAATGGCGTCTGTCCATTGCAATGGGCCATAACCGTGAAAACAATATAGAGGGCGCACACGACTGCATGCGACATAAACAGCGGCGTTTTTAGTACCTATCCGTCTGCCACAGCGCACTGCTTGGGGCCAAACCAAAAACACTTTCGCTACTCACCACCCACTGTCGACGGGGACTATCGGTACCCATCAAAAGATAAGGAATTTGTACCGTCTCTTTGTTTTGGTTAATTTCGTGGATGGAAAGAGAAAAACGTAGACTCCGCGCCTAAATTTGTGGTAATTCCGGAGCAATATTTATGCAGTA
The DNA here is from genome assembly GCA_033807755.1 of Ellobium chinense. Lineage (NCBI taxonomy): Eukaryota > Metazoa > Mollusca > Gastropoda > Ellobiida > Ellobiidae > Ellobium > Ellobium chinense. Next base: position 3,739,197 of record JAWQUT010000025.1, on the reverse strand, counting down.
CTGCTGAAAGGATCGTCCATAAATCACGCTCGATTTTCACCCCACCCCCTTCACCACCAATCACTTTTCCTCCGTATGCTTACCGTACGTCCGGCCTCGACCTTTCCCTCCTCTTCGCGCAGCTAATCGAATATTCCGTTTTCCCCCTTCACTTTTGCTTCGAGCCCTATCGGGCGAAACTCGTATGCCTACAAACCTTCCATCTCCCCTTCCAAAACAAGAAAAAAAAAAGGCACAATCGCACACAAGCTCTTCATGCGATGGGCGTGCATAATAGATGACCTTTTCTATTCCGATTTTATCTCTTCACAAAAATTTTACATTTTTGTCCTCAGCAGTCGGTAGGCTAGGACGCATCCTATCTGGAAACCTGGATTCATCCCGTAATGCAGTATGATGTCGCATAACATCATACGGGTCATTCTATGGAATTTGTCGACTCGGTTAAAAGAAACTTAATTTATATGAAAATGCATTGGTATCACTCCAGAGTAAGGGATGTTAGAGTAGCTGACAAGGACAATCTTCGTGGAATTACTCTTACACAAACAGGAGCAACAATCTTGCAGAAGAACAGTATCATGGAAAGGGAAAGAGAGAGAAAGGAGACAGAGGACTGAAAGGGTGAGCAAAAGCGAAAGAAAGGACAGAAAGAAAGGGGTAGGGGTGGGGGTATACTGGAAGGCGGAAGAAAGAGATGTAAAAGTCAGACCAGGAGTCAGAGAGCGCGACGCGGTGAGACGGACCACCTAAGACAGTTGTAAGAACACAAGTGACCTCCGCGATGACCCCCAGATATCTACGCACGATGAAAGGACTTCATCCAACGCCGACTGATTGACCGACAGATATCTATCAAAATAGATTTAGGAGGCGGACAGAGTGACTGCGCTGGCGGAGACGGCCAGGCGACTGACGGCTTGACCTGGCGTATATCATGCGTTCACAGTTTACAGCTGGGATCTAACTAACATCAAAACTTGGGAATCAAGTGTCTGCGGAGGATGGAGATGGGATCACAAAATGTTAGTAATCACAGAATATTGGTACACACTGACATGTACATACGGTACGACTAGAACCTCATGATCTCGCTCTTCATATAAGTGCTCAAAACTCCGCGACTTTGTTGTTACATTCTGGTCCCTACTCCCACAACTTTATAATCAAATTTTACTCACGATCTACCATTTCACAACTTCAAACGTACACTGGTGGTCAGCAGTATCGTTTCTGAGTCTCCATACTTTCGATACTTCTCACGGCAAAACCTATCGGTATTAAGTTTCGGTTCTATTCCGATCCTGAATCTTAAACTAGTCTAGTTACCGATCTCCTCAGTGCAGCAAAGTTTAACGATAACAAAAAGAATGGATTTCAGTTTCACTCGACTTTACTGCACCCCTTTCCTATCCCACTGACAGAAAGTTCCACTAAGAAATTTGAAACCGTAGATGATGGCTGCTATTACTGCCAAGCTCGTACTTCCAGGGTAACTTACAAAAAAAAACCTTTTAAACAATTCAAATCCAAATTTTCTAACTAACGTCTTACATCTTCCACGCCGGGAAGCAAAACATGAACCCCTAGTGATATCCCTGCCATTCACAATTTCCTCCTCCTATTCCATTTGCCGCCTCAGTCCCTTGTACGCTGCACTTGTAGTCCCTTGTAAGCTGACAGTGCGACACTGTGCACTAGACAAACAGCCACCACTCCGGCAAACAATTACATGAAGTATTACTATATTACAGAGATGACACAATATTTACGAACTTGTTTCATTCCAGGGCATTTGGTTCAAATATTTCATCTCTTCATTACAGATATTTATTTCACTTCCCCATCTACAGTTTTCATTAGTTCTCCCTCCCCCTACCCCCACCCACTTTCCCATCTTCACTTTTCATTAGTTCTCCCTCCCTCCCCTCCCCCACCCCTTTTCCCATCTTCCTTTTCATTAGTTCCCCCTCCCCTCACCCCTATTTCCATCTTCACTTTCCATTAGTCCTCCCCCCTTTTCCACACCCATCCCACCCCCGCAATCTTACTATAAAGAATGGATTTCAGTTTTCACTCGATTTACTACCGTGCATTTCCCCAGTGGCAGTGAATGAATTATCTTTTCCGTCATTTGCAAAAATAATATGTATCAGTCTTTGGTAGGAGGCTACGAAAGTAATGAGAGTGAGTGAGTGAGTGAGTGAGTGAGTGAGTGAGTGAGTGAGTGAGTGAGTAATTGACTGACTGAGTGTGAGTGAGTGAGTGAGTGAGTGAGTGAGTGAGTGAGTAAATGACTGACTCAGACTGAGTGTGAGTGAGTGAGTGAGTGAGTGAGTGAGTGAGTGAGTGAGTGAGTGAGTGAGAGAGAGAGAGTGAGTGAATGAATAGGTGAGTGAGTGAGTGAGTGAACAAGCGAGCGAGCATACGAGTGGAAATCGCTAAGGTGCGGAGGGGATGAGGTAAGGAAATAGGGATAAGACGCAGGGATGGTGGTGAGAAGGGAATCGGATAACTTCGACCCAGTACAGACAAAATTGGACTAGCATGGCATACTAGACAACTGCTGAACTCTACTTTTACTCTTGTCACCCCACACGATCCGGCATCATTATTTAACTAAAAATGCATGACGTAGGTGTGTTCATCCGCAAGTGTCTCTGGCAAGAACAGAGAGGAAAATGAAAAATGAAAATGAAATAAAAATATGATTTTATTTACCCCCTACGGATTTTGTTTTACAATGTCATACAATGTTATTCATCTCATTCATAATATAAACACATATAACAATACACATCATACATATAAAAATACATAACATTACAAATGAAATACATAACAAAGTCATTGCTGGTCGCCAGCGGTGCAGCGCCCTGGTCCCCCTTGCTCTAAAGCCAGGTATACTGTACTAATTTACACCTGAGTAGAGTGAGGAAATGGAAATGAAGTGTCCTTCCCAAGGACACTACAACGTATACCACCCAGCTCGCGAGTCAGAATGTCAGACACATCAACCTCCGACTTGAAAGTCTTCAGTTTCTGAGTACGACTCAACAAACCGCACGGCCTCGCTGACTCCCAAAAGAGTGGGTGGGTACACTTCAAACACTTGATACAACACACCGGACCAAATGTTGCGTAACTAGATACATTACGCAATAACATGCGAGGTACTCAAGAACGCTGCGTTTTCGCATCTGCATCTGTTAAAGCCGCAACAAAAGCTGAAAGGTGAGTTCCATAGGCATATCTTTATTAGCGTTACGAGAGCAGTGTACAGCACTCACACTCCACTTCTACTCGTCTTCCCAGAGAGGTCAAGCCGTCCAGCATGAGACACCTATGCTGTTAGCTGCGACACCCCTGAACTCATCACTCGCTACGTATGACGTGTGTGTACGTCCTTATCTTTTGTTACAAAGAGCGCTTAGACCTACCGCTACGTCCCGAAAGCAGTTTTCTCGTATCGTATTCGAGGTACTCATACGTCCTACTTCCTACATATTCCTACGTACAGGTTAAGGAGCTCGTGGTAATTTGGGGTTATCGGCATTTGAAATGACGTGGCGATGGGGTAAATGCATAGCGAATACAACGATTCACAGACGGTACAAAAGAAACATGACGGTACCTTATTGGAGAAGGAAGAGAGGAGAGGGGACAGACTGAAAAATATATAAAGGAAGGAGTCAGAAAAAGAAAATAACAAGGAGGGAGGGAAAGGATTGGNGGTAAAGAGGTGGGGTTTCGTGTGGGGACGAGCGTATGCAATCCCAATACGATCCACTCAATCAAACTAAATAAAATATCCTCTAAGCGACCTAGTTTTCCTTTCAGATCCTTTTATCCAGTAATTCAATAACTGGTGAATGACCCAGGCTACGCCCCAAAACGTTATCATTCAAAGGCAAGTCCGAGGGATCTAACAAAAGAATGAGGTAGTTACTCACCACCTCCGAGGCAAAATCAATTGTCTTGAAGAGAGCTGAGTACTTGGGTAGACACTGAAATGGAGGCAGTGCGACTTGCGTTTCTCTCTCTGTGTGTGTGTGTGTGTGTGTGTGTGTGTGTGTGTGTGTGTGTGCATACGTGTGTATGCACACGCGCGAGTCTGTGTGTGTGTGTGTGTATGCGCACGCGCGCCTCTGTGTGTGTGTGTGTGTGTGTGTGTGTGTGTGTGTGTGTGTGTATGCGCACGCGCGCCTCTGTGTGTGCGTGTGTGCGTGTGTGTGTGTGTATGTATGTGCCTGTGTTTGTGTGTTTGCAAACGGAGGGGTAAGGGTTGCATAGAAGAAATGGATCGGAAAGAATGGGAAAGGGGTGGGGGAGGGGCGAAGGGAGAGAGAGAGAGAGATCAAGCTCTTTGATTGACCTGTATCTCGAAGCGCCAAAAGCAAACACGAGAAAATCTGGGAAAAAGCTTTTACGTTCACAGAACCATCTGTCTAGAATAAGATACCAAAAAAATATTCCCAAAGCAAATAACTGTATTTCCACGAACAATATTTTGATTAATTTTTGCAACCTGCCAAACTAAACCTCTAAATCTTTACCGCATCAAAATTGCTGTTGTATGTGTGTGCATGAGTGTATGCCTGGGTGTGTAAGTTGTTATCTGTAATTTTTGTTTTTCTTTGGATGTAAAGTCTCCACGTTCAGCCCTCAAGTGCCATTTTGGGATCAACGTTTCATAAAGGCAATTTATTATTTATTACATGTATTTATGACCTCCACTCATCTCTATCTTTGTCAGTAAAACCAGTCAGGAACTCTAAATTATGGACTGACCCACAATTGTATTTGAGAGTGGACAGAAAGTGGGCACGCACAGATGATCGCCGGACCAATTTCGACTGTACGGTCTCTGTGACTGCGGTGAATTCCTTGAAAATGTTGCCAGTTCCTGAACTTCGCACCTCACTAGCATAGGCGGCCTTGGGGACGAATCCCGAATGAGCAACTACTTTAAGAACAGCTACGAAAGTGTGGTCACCAGATACAGGTGATCGCCAGACCAAGTTAGACTGAACTGTCTTGTCTCTGTGACGGCAGTTAATTTCCCGAAGCTGTGGTCAGTTTCTGAAATTCATAACGCTCATGGTTACACACGAGCGTTATTATTGAAATTACCTGGGTTGGGCTTCCTTGCAGACTTTTCAGATCATTTTGTTCTCCCTCTCATTAGTGATCTTAGCAGTGGTTTGTTCTAATGTACATGTATTTGTCATTTCTCTGGCCAGTTTAGCTTAAAATAAAGCAGCACTACTTTGGGTCAGGGGCTGGAAAGAGATAGGGCCCGCCAACGAGCTAATCTTTGTCCTCTGGAAATTACGCGAGGCCCTAAAGGTTTTTTGTTTTTTTTTTTATAGAAGAGGAACAAACGAAGAGACACAACACAAAAACGTTATCGGTCACGGGCTACTGAAAGTTTTGTGGGTTTTTTTTGTAGCTCAGATGCTTAACCCTCTAGTGCCCAGCGTATCAGATCTGATACATTTCGTGGAACAAAGAAAAAGCAAACCAAGATCATCACCCCACCATAATAGTGTGAAGTGGCATGAGCGGGCATTAACCTGGATATGAGACTTATAAACCGCATTATTATTATTATTATCATTTTGATGCTTGTTCCAGCATAGTGGATCCAGAAGTGATCCAAAAACTGGAGCTCGGACTTTTTGTGCCATTGTAAATAGGGCTGGGCACCAGAGGGTTAACTCCATTACTGGTCAGAGGGAATGGCCACCGAAAATTAGTCTTGAATGACGGCGGTCGACATTATATGATAATATTTAGCAAAAAGATGTGTGCGTTTGTAATCTCGATGGCCTTTGAGAACTTCATCACGAATTCCAGAGCAACTGTTCTGCAATTTTATTCAGTACCAGTATTCAGGATTCCTCTTAAGCTTACGGCTCATTCACCCCTAGCAATCAATCACTCGCCGCTGGCTTCAAATGCACAAATTTCTAATCTAATTTCTAATCTTTTACCGAGGACAAGACAAGCAATAGCACGAGTCTTCTAGTCCACTCTAATCATGGTCACTGTTGTAATCGGTCTCTTCTCTTTGGAGAAATCATTGGAATCAGCATCGATATTACGGGGACACCATGCCCTATGCAAACGAACTGGGTTTACCATGAGTATCGATTCTAAGGGCCTAACACACCCTCGATACTCAGCCTTCGCCACCAATGCTAGAACTTCTGTTGTTATCTTGGTGCTCGCGTGTTTCAGCATGAGACTAAGGAGTTTTCTCCCCTCTTCGAGTGTTATTAAAAGCAACAACTGACGAAGTGGGACAACATAAAACAGAGTGGCTTGTCACTTAGCTGGGTCTCAGATTGTACTGATCGAATTATAAGGGTGTTCTGAATCGAAAGATAATCCTGCACTGTCCCCCCC
>JAWQUT010000025.1:3711785-3731470 GCA_033807755.1 Ellobium chinense | reverse complement strand
CCCCCCCCGCAAGTGCTCCCACGTTGCACTGGACTGCGGGGGCTGCTACTTACGGTCCTGACTGCATAGATCCGAACGTGACATAACAATATGGACCGTCTCTATATTATATCATATCCAAATTACAGTAGGCTGCGTACGTGACCGCTGAGCATCAGACAGTGTCTGGAAATCGAAGTCCGCCGCAGAAACCTCTGGACTGTGTGGAGAAGCGTGGCCGAATAGTTGCAGCTTTGGACTCAAGATCTAAAGCTCGCGGGTTCGATTCCCGACCACGGTCGTGTTGTTGGTGCCTCGGGAGAGCGTTCCATTCACATTTTCTTCAGCCCGCCCGTCTGTAAAAATGGGAACCTGGCTGTAGGCAGTGAAAGATAGAATGCTAGTGATCAGCGCCTGTAAATGCCAGCGGCACTGTATATTCTTCAGGGAGTTGAGAAAGTCGTAGAGTGACCTGGCCTGCTGGGGGGTAATAACAGTGTGAAGTCGCGTCAGGGCATCAGCCTGGACATAAAACTCAGAAATCGCATTACTGTTATTAAGATTATTAACCCCTCCTTTTCGCAAACACTATTCCCCTTCCTTCTTTTCGTAAGTCGGGTTCCGATCCGTCCTCTCTCCCCGCCTCACCCTGCTCCATTAAACCCAATAAATTTTCATATATTCACTATTCGATATAGAGGATCTGTAATGAGTGTTCGTTTGATATCAGATTTATGAAATCAATAATTCATTTATCGCATTCGCTAGCCTCTGGTTCGAAACCACACAGTTACGCGACACCAAGTAGATCCAAACAGCTGATAATCATCGATGAAACTTCAGACCACAGAAACACTGTTACATTTCAAGTACTTCAATTCAAATGTTTAACTGGACTGAAACTGAAACATGAAGAGAACGATGATGACAAGCGATAAGAAAGACAGACTAAAATATTTTTTTTCTTTTTTAATCTAGACTGAGGGAAACTGTGAGTAAGTACGTTGAGTGGAGTAGAGTGGAGTGGAGTGGAGTAGAGTGGAGTGGAGTGGAGTAGAGTGGAGTGGAGTAGAGTGGAGTGGAGTGGAGTGAAGTGGAGTAGAGTGGAGTGGAGTGGAGTGAGTGGAGTGGAGTGCGTGAGTGCGTGCATGCGTACGTGCATGTGTGTGTGTGTGAGAGAGAGAGAGAGAGAGAGAGAGACAGAGAGATAGAGAGAGAGAGAGAGAGAGTAATGAATGAGCAACACAAAGAAACAGTCCACCCTTAATTAATCGGTTCAGTTTTATCCACTTGTCTTCTCTTATTCCGACCTCTTAAATTAAAAGAAACCCTAATGACGACACACCAAAGACAAGTATGCAAGTATACTGTAAATAACAGATTCGCTGCCCGGTCAAAGAGGAGTGCATAATAAAGCAAACAGGACGAGAACTGTCGGACAGATCGAAGATGTCGTCTTGAAACCTTTCATTTGGGTTGAAGTACTATCGATGACTCGCTTGAATCTGAGTCATGAAAGACTCGAGCAGGACAGCGACTGACTACATGAATATACATGAGGGCTAAAAGATCTTACTTCTCACCCCTCTCACCCCACCCCCCACAGACTGAGCCCCTAATATAACTTTTTTTTTTCTCTTTAGCTGGAAAGGTGTAGATCATTGGGAGGGAGAGAGAGGGAGAGAGAGAGAGAGAAAGAGAGAGAGAGAGAGAGAGAAAGAAAGAGAGAAAGAAAGAGAGAAAGAAAGAAAGAGACAGAGAGGGGAAAGAGAGAGAAAGAGAGAAAGAAAGAAAGAAAGACAGAAAGAAAGAGAGAAAGAAGGAAAGAGAGAGAGAAAGAANGGGGGGGGGGGGGGGGGGGGGGGGGGGGGGGGGCGTTGGAAGGAGGGGTAGAGGAAGAGGAGACATATGGAAAGTCGTCCCGGTCCCTTCTCAGATCTGTACATGCCCTGTCATCACGCTCATTCCACATTGGCCTAAGTCATTTTTTGATGAATATTTGTTTATAGCAGTGTGATCTTCCATTTTCCTTATCCTTCCTGTTAAAACAAATGTAGTTTTGACTTTTATTATAGCTCACACCATATGCACCACATCTGCATCATTGTTTTGCTTTGAGCAACAGGTTCAAAGAGCTAAATTTCTCAAAATCTCCAAAAAAAAAAAAAGAAGACTTCAGCGAATGTGGAAAGAGCGTGACGGTGTGTTATTATTCTCTTAAACCCTCTTCCTCCCCGCGCCCGGCATCCCTATCCCCTCCTCCAGCCCCCGACCCAACGTTCAAAATAACCAAACCAAACAACAACAGATCTACGCCCATACATTTAACCCGGATATCTTTTATTAAATGCTCTTCCCTTTCCCAGGGGGTCAAACGTGCGTGATACCACCATCCCCTCACACAAAGACTGATTAAGTCTCAACAAGCTCCCCCCCTCGCCCCACCCCCAAAATTGCACCTCTGCATGAGCACAGGCCACTTAATATAGAGGGTCAGGAGGGACAGAGTATATACGGGAATACCCAGAGTGCAATGATGTAGGTCTCCAGGAACAAGAAATGAACAGGGAAGTTGGGGAGAGTGAGGTTCACTCTCAATCCATCCACCAAAATTTGAAAGTGAGAAAGATGTCACATGTCAAATATCATGCCTTCTCTCCCACCGCCACAATTTCCTCCCCCGCCCCCCCACACCTCCCCCCAAAAAAACCAAACCCAACTGGTTAACGTTCAAAATACACAACAGGTCTACGACTCTACGTCCATACATTTGCCCCTCTTTACATCCGTAAATCTTTTATGCTCTTCTCTATCTTGGGGGTCAGACATGCGTCATACCACCATCTCCCTCCCCCCTCCCCAACGCTCACAAAGAATCATGCAATCCTTCCATTCATCTCTATCATGCGCCCCAAAAGCAATCGATGTCTTGTCTCCCTTTTTTTTGGTCAATTCTGTATAGAAGAAAGTCTTTTAAGTTCTTTTAATCCTGAAGTTTGTATTAGCGCAAGGAAGAAAAAAAAAATAAAAAGGGCTTGCAAACAGGCCAAGACATGGCACTGAGATTAAGGAAATAATCCCTCTAGAGCCGATGGAGGATGGATTCATTCGGGCACACTTGAGAAACAAGCCGCAAGTTTTGTTTAATACGGCGACTGGCAACAACCTCACGATGATTTTTTTCAAAAGGTTTCTTCAACGTTTGAAGACGCAATTCTGAACTTTCGATTGCCCTGTATTAGCCTGTGTGTAGACATCTTAATGTTGGGTAGATATGATAACTGTGACAACAGGAATTCTGCCCAGGACCACAGTGGTGATCACAATGTTGTCGAACCTGCATATGGCTATTAAGGGGGGAAGGAGAGGAGGGAATCAGTTTGTAGTGAATATGTCTTGTTGCGCAACCCGGCTGCAGCTGTCTTTGGATCTGAGATCGAAGTCTGCACGCCTGGGTGCAAAATAGTGCATTAGTATTGGTGAAGTACAAGTCTAGGCATGTGACCACAGTGACGCACTGCACAGACCTCGCTGGAGTGAAATGCTGAAAATGTTGACGTTTACAAGTGGATGGTTGGACTGTCCCTTAACAAAACTTTTGATGAGGGATGAAAAGTTTTCCTTTCATCTTGATGGATACCATCCAGCCCTCCTTATGATTTTCCTTGTGAAATTAACTATGATATATTAGCCCTCTCCCTCGCACCTCACCATGCTACATACAGTCTACTGCCAAGCGAGACGCAATACCTCTACTCTTTCCAATATTCTTTTGAATATTCTTGATCACATCAGTTCAAACGTCAGAGCATTTCTATATGGTGAGTCCCCCAATCCGATTCCCGTTTTCCCTCTCTCCAGAATCATCATTTTCATAGTGATCCTAATTACACCAGTACATTAAACAGATCCACCTGCAGCAAAAATACAGCACCATTACAAAATCCATGTAGGCTACTCGCAGCCATCTTGATTGATATCTATTCTAATTCATATCCGCGTCCGCGGTTCTCAACATCTCTACACGGCGACTCCATCTCACACAAAAAAAAATAACCCAACATATCAGCCCTCCTCTCAGGAACCCTGAGTGATATTAGCCGTGATATAACTTCCAAAGAGTGAACAAAATACTCCTCTGTTTTCTATCTGTAGTTTGTGCATATAATTCAGTTAGCTCATGTTGTTTATGTCCAAACCTGACGTCATCCCTATGACCTCTGTGACCCCTATCTATCCCCCTCCTTCCACACATATTTTCAACTGCATGATTCACCTTGAAGTCACCACCCACCCACACCTNCCCCTTCCCCACCCTCGTTTTAATTCAAATTGTTTAACAGAAAGAGAGGGAGGTCATAGAAAGGATGGACAGGCGACAGTTGCCACAAATGTCCTTCATCTCCCACATAAAAATGTGAAATGTAGATTTTGCTGTTTCACTACTTTATACAAGATATGAGTCACTGCAAAACAAAAATTGCACTTGGCAAAAAAAAAAACAAACAACAGAAAACAGTCTGTAGCATAACATCACATAATCCACGACAGTGAGTCCTAATTAATCAAGTGTTAGATGAATCATGTCCCACATCTTATGTGGGCGTGGTCATAAAGTGTGAAAGAGAAACTTGTCATCAAAAGTAGTAGCAAGAAAAAGACTGAGAGGTGAAAGAAAACAAATGGGTAAGGTCACATTCATAAGTGTATTGTGTCATCTATAATCAGCATAATTTTCTGTATTATAATGAACTTCAAGAAGAAACCCTGGAGTCAAATATTAAGCTTCTTAATCATGGGGTAAGCCCTCAAACCTCCAATATCCGAAAATTCTCACACTCACTGCAATGTACCAGCCCCACGTCTCTTAAAATTAAGTCATGAACTTGAAGTTGAAGATACTCATTAATTTAGAAATTATGGAGTTCATGAAGTCAAACCCTACCTTCAAGAAATATGCCAGATATGTTTACATATTTAAAAAAACAGCATTGCTCTGCATCTGTCTCAACAGTGTTTTACCTAATGGTATCGAGTGACCATTGTTAGAAAGGCATTTTTGCGTAAAACAAAAGACACAGCACTGCAGGGAAAAGCACTACAATTTTGATTAGTGCACACTGTACACTTTCATTAACGCTAGGTATCAGAAGAAGTCCTCTTGAAATTCACTTTATGTATGTTAAAGCTGTATATAAGAGTAAAGACTATGTGATCTTTAAATAGTTATCATCAAACAGAAGTCAGCACTGACAGATGAAAATTAGACAGCCACAGTTGCTAGAAGTTTCAAAGAAGTAAAGGGGCATTACTCAGGGACAGGAAAATATTTTGTTTGGAGCTCAAAAACCCCTGTTTTCTTTATACATTTAAAAGCAATTTCACATTCCATAGGAAGAACAAGAAGTTTAAGAAAAGAGAGATTTAGAAACAAAAATTACCAACTTGTGTCTAAAGACCACTAACCTACCATATGGGTTATCTTACCAGAAGTCTGTCTACTGTCAAACATAGGAAGAAGGTTTTCGTATTTCATATTCATTATGGTTCATTAGTAAAGGTGACTCTGAACAGCTTCGTGAGAACACAAAAAAAAAAATAGAGAGAAGGGTTCTGCCTATGATTTGCTTCTGTATGGTGCTTAAAACTTCTCAGAAAAGCATGCTCTAATGCTGTGACCCACCAGTCATCATATAACTCAGGGCAAATAGTTTATGCAATGATGCTGTAATTTAATAGGCCTGGGGTATCCCACTTCACCTCATCTACAAAATTTTCAAGAGAAACGGAAGTAACAGACACCATAAATTATCTTCCATGGAAAAGAAATGCATACGACTGTTCATGAACTTAATGTATAAGCTCGTGTGTAATGCCCTTTGGAATTACAGTATAAATTTCACTGACCTGTAAGCCTCCTTTGGTTGCTCTATGACTGCCAAGACTTGCTTCTTCCATGCCTCAAGCTCATCATGTTCTATTGTAGCTTCTACTGCAGCAAGAGCTTGCTCTGGGCGGATCTGTAAAAACAGTACTTTGATGATTTACCCTCGTATAGCCAATGTCACCCATTCACACCAGTTCAAGATCTGGGCTGATCAGAAATACCTGGCATCTTAAAACTGGCGAAGTAATTTAAACCATGAAAATCAGTAACTATATTAGAGCAAAACAGACATCAATCTTTATTTTGGACATAGTTTGTTCACTTAGCTGGACTTTGCTTATCAGGTAGTCTGGAACTTATTTCAATACCTCTTCTTAATATTAACAGTTGTTTGTTTGAAATCACCCTACAAAAGACATCAACATGTTGCCAATATATGTTAAACATCCAATACGGTTGGGACATTCTCAAACAATGCCATTTCATTAAGCAAACCTTTCTAAAACCACTTCTACATCACAGAAGATAAAACAAGAACAAAAATTACAGTCCTGAACTTCCAAAATAATTGAGCTCTGAAAATTTTTCACCTCTTATGGAAATACAAAAAGATTTCATAACCTAAATTCCAGATGATCAGTCCATAATTTCACGTTGGTCAGGTGTTCCATTCATAAGTTCGAAAATAGGAGACAACAGTATTACAGTACAACAAATAAATTTGCACATATTTCATGAGCTATGAGGCCAGATGTTTACTGAAAAAAGAACTTTTGCACCAAAATTAAAAAATTAAATTCAAGAGACATGAAGTTGTAACTCATTTTATCAATAAATCAAAAGTGTATACAACTGGCTACCTCGAAAACTATAAAAGCTACATGAAAATAACCCATAAGAAAAAAACAGAACAATACTTTTCATATAAGTGCAAAAAAGACGAGTTTGATTTAATTTGGCAAGTATGCCTTTTCCGTAAAATGGCAGTGACATTGAGACTCTTCTGTGTATTTGTTTTCTGTACCTGGAAGAAGTAATTGGAAGCCAATCCAGGGCCAGCTATTCTCCTAGCCACAAAGCCATCACTGGAAGGGACACGCCCTCGATTCTTGATGATGATGTGGAACATGGTGGTGTCCCAGAAGTTTCTCAAACAACTGCGGATCATTCCGACTGGAACATCGACAGTTGGGAGTGGTGAATGAAAAACATGAATGAGTAGTCCTTTCTTCCCTTTGTCAATATACATACCAGCAGGTTAGGTGAATTTCCATGATATTTACTCCTGTTTTGGTGCCTTATTGCTTAAGAGTGCTGCCTAGCTCATAACTGCCTAAAGAGTATGTAGAATTAATTAAATTGCTGAGAACACCCCTCATAAATAGGAGATCAACGAAAAGCATTCATTTATGTGGTTTGTCTCATTAGAGGTCTTTATAAAACAAATCCTCTGTCTTGTCTGTCGCACTAATAATGAGATAAAAAAAAACCAACAACAAACAAATATTCCAGATACAGGCTTAGTTTACTCCATCAAATAACAGTTGACATAAAACTGTCCACACATTCATCTCAAATCTTATATTTCCAGAAGCATATATGCAAAGAATACTTACACAGGAAAACAACAAATGATGCAAATGGGCAAGCCACTGCACCCACCAACATGGCTGACAAAGGTTGAAGGCAACCCTGAAGTAGGATGTTCCAAATGATGGCCTCGAAAATAATGAAGAATTTGTTCTTTTCAGATCCTGGTGAGAGAAAGAGAAAGATGTGATTCAAAATCTATTTTTCACTCTTCAGAATTATGTCCATTTATTAGGCTAACCTCAGCATATATTATGTGCTTGTCTTCTCACAGTTATCAAAACTTTCTGAACAGAAAACACATGAGTCCAGATTTCAATCATTATTTTAACCATAGTAAATTAAATGAAAGGTTGTTGCAAGAAATATCATATACAGGATCACTTTTCACCTTGTGCTTCCTAGCAACCAAGTCACATTACACTAGTAACTGATTTTTGTTCGTTTAGCGTAAAATCTAGTCAACCTTATAAAACTGGAAAAACTTACTTGGATTATCGATGTCCCAAATCAGAAAGAAGAAAAGATGAGCAAGCAGTGTTGCCACTGGGACCCTGTCAAAAACAGAAAAAGACATATTTATGACTAAAGTCTTAATTCCTGAAATTCCCTATATATGCTGCTAGTTCACTCACTCAGTTTATTCTTACTCTTTCAGTAAAGTCAAATGGTCATATCAATGAATATGTTCTAGACCAATTACTGTCCAAACCTTTGCTTTCTGATGATCTGTCTGTTACTTATGAAATCAAATATGACTAGGATAGTAGATATGCTAAGCAGCACAAATTATTAACAGTCCTTATTTATGGATTTGCACCCTCTGAAAGTTTACTGAATGGCTACTTTCAAGTCCTGAAATATCAAGTTCAGCAAATGATCCATGTCCATTTTTCTGCCTGGAAATATGTCCAGAAATAACAGAGTGGGGAAGGTGAAAACCACCAAAGTTTCATAAAAGAATGAACCCCTTGTTCCCTGCTATGCTTAGTGGTCCTTAATTCCATTTCAGCAGTGTGGCACATTTTGGTTCCACTGGAAAATTCCGGCGGATAAATATTCAGTTCATAAGGATTTTAAAAGAGTATACTCCCTTTTTGACCTTTGCAAGCAAAATCTGAATTGATTTTATGGTTTGTACAGCCTGGCACTTCTGTCCATCCTCTAGTGTGACATCATAATATAAAATAATATCAGGAGTCAAGTAAATAAACCAAGATTGCAAATTGGCCTGCTGAACTGCATTTAAAGTCACAATCTGAAACAGCAAGTCAGATGTAAAACTGCATTTGAAATGTTCTCTGTCTTCTACTGTCTCAATCTTAAAATCAGGTGATAAAACTCTTAATGTGAATACAGTGGTTATCTTACCAAACAGGTGCCAGGAGTGCTGCAACCAGTGACAACGTGGACGTTGTGACACACAAAACAGGAAACACAAGAACAATGGCTACACTGCCCAAGGCACCCTTCAAGACATAGTTCCAGAATCGACTGAAGTGGCGGGTCAGACTCTTGCCAAGAAAACCTGAAATTTGTACATATATAATCTAATACAGAACATAGACAGCAGAGTTGACTGTTTGCCACTTTTTTAAATCAAAAAGTTACTAGTCGAATACTACATCATACTGATGAACAGACAACAAATGAGAAAGAGATTGGTCTAGGATAATCCTAAACAGAGTGGACTCTGGTCCTGTCAGTATTTTGAAACACTGCAACAGTAGGAGATCAAAATACCAAGCTTGCTGATTTAAAAGAATAATTAGTCTGTCACTGTCTAAACAGTTAGCATAACTTCATTTGAATCATATTCACATGGACATTCCGAACTTTTGTCCAGGCTGCAGGAAAGGACATATACTGCTCATAATGGCAAGATTCTTAGGCAAATAAAGAGATCAAATATAATGTTACTCTTGTGTGCTTTGACAGCGTTATTAAAAATTACAGTACCTCTGTCAGGAGCTGCTTCAAATTTTGCTCGTGAAGTGGCCACATTCTCCCACAGGGCTCTAAGGCGAGAGACTAATGTGTGAGTGCGGGAAGACTCTCGGGGGTAGAGGGAACCCTAAACGGGAGGGATATGATGGAACGAAATGTTGTAGACATGCTCATAATTATGATGCAGGAATACATAAATACAAAAGTTTAAAGTTAGGAGATGAAATTAAGTTCAACATCATCAGCAGCTTACTGTTCTTAGTCTGAAATGATGATACTGAACATGTTTGAAAATAAAGCATTGACAGTTTCCTATCATCTCTAACTACCATTTCTTAAACTAAAGACTTCATGCTTTATATCTTGTGGCATTTGTAGCCATGGTTTACATCTACAGATAGCTACAAATGATGTGGTTATTGCTTTTCTTCTCCTCTCCAGGTTCTCCTCATAGTGAATATAGGGAACAGGCTCTGCTGTCCTTTTGCCAAACTAACAGAAATATTTACATCCTACAGAACAATTACAGAAACATGCTAAAGCAAAATGTCTAAAATAAGTATGGCCTGCGAAGGTCCTTGGGTCATTCGTTAGATCCTCAGATCATCCATGCCATAAATTTTGATTTCTTCATGTTCTTACATCATACTGAGACTGGGCAAGATCAGGAACAAATGATGAAGGCCATATCAAGGCTCTGAAGCTGACAGGACTGCACCTGGGAATGATAATCTGGAAGAAAAGATGTGCTACACTCAGTCACGAACATGTAACATGTAGAAAAGGATAATGCTTAGAATTTCCACAAGGCTGTTTGATTCCTCCACCTAAACTCTACAGCCCCCTGGAAATTGTGTCCAAGAAAAAAAAGGAAATGCTGTTTACCAGGCTTCTAATGGTCATGCCATCAAATTCTTGCATCATATTTAAAGAGCCTGAAGTCAAGATTCATAATGTAGGCTTCACAGTCATCAGTATATGCTAGTATAATGCTAATTCAATGAGAGCTTAACCCCTTTTTCAAGTATGATTTACATGTTTCTCCAGAGAGTCGTATTACTGTGTGGTATCCAATGTATTTGTGCATCCTATCCTTAATTAATCCTGTGTACAGGCTGATAAGCTCATGAAAAACATGACGTGGTGAGGATGTCAAGATGGATTCTTCTAAAACTTAATGATAAGCCCCTATTTCATTCAACAGAACTCCGCGAATTCAAACTCAAGATGACCAGCCAACAGTTTCAAGTTTGTAAAGCACTGAAATCTGTAAGTATGATTTGATAGAGAAGAGGAATTTAGGATGTCACTTTTGCAAGTACATAAAATGTGAGGTCCTGCTTTGTTTTGGAATGAGGTGAAAAAGCACTTAAAATTATATTTTCTTATTTTGTATTTACTTCAGCATGAAATGTAGCTTGAACTCTGGACTTACCCGAGAACTGTGGCATTTCAAAATATATTTTAAATTCATGTGCTATGCGGTTACCCTTCCTTCCAAAACCAACCACGTGGACTTGTCAGGCTGAGTAAAATTCTACCCTCTTGACTGGAAAACATACCCCAAACATGTACATCAAGTTCCAGGTATTTGACCAAGCTCGGTGCAAGAAGTTCCACCATCGCCAAAATGGGTAGCGTGTGCTGGTCACCCTCTCAATGGATTTCTGGACCGAGAAACTTGTGTTCTGTGGGAGAAACACAGGAAAAGCTGTACCTCTAAACATTCACTTTCTTTCTTGAATATAGTGCAACCAACTGCTTTTGAGGGCAAGTTAAACACAGTGTGTCCATATGAAGGTGTTATGTGTAAGTCAAACCTTAATGTGCCCCGTGGACAAGATAAATGTATGTCAAAATCCTGATGTGTCCAATGTGGATGAGATAAGTGTAAATCAAACCTTAATGTGCCCATGTGGACATGATAAATGTATGTCAATACTTAATGTGCATATGTGGACATTATAAGTGCATGCCAGAACTCGTGTGCACAAGTTCAAACATTTGTCAAACTCTAATATGCCCATGTGGAAAAGTAAATGTTTTTGCATGTATCAGCCAGGCTCTACATATCGTCTGTCTTGATGCATAAAGTTGATAAAGTCAAATACCACTCATTCAGTCATTTAGGATACAGTCTTTTCCATCAACATGGACAATACATGATGCATACAAACTGAAGCACAATATGGACTTACAGCGTCTGCTGCATCTTTGCGAAGTGGTTCTGACTCCTGAATGACTGTGGGTATCACCTCTGACCTCACTCCATAACTCCACTTCCCAACAATCCAGTTTTGAGGCAGCCAGATGCGCGTAGAAAATGTGTATTCACGGGTGGGAATCTTCACTCTACTCAGCTCTTTTCTCAACACAGTTTCACGCTGAAATATCCAAAAGAGAGTTTCACTCAATTAGGCATTATACCCAGTATCTAGATGAAAAGTGTCTAAACATTAAAACTAAGCATAGTGGTGAAAAGCACGCCAAGTTTCATATGCATGATATCAGCGAAATCATTTAACTGGTGAAAAGTATAGATTTAAATTTAACAGCTTCTAAGGTGTGATATTCAATTCATTTATTCAAGCCCAGATTACACGGTAACATATGGGTGATCAAACACTGATAACGCATGATATAAAGCTGATATAAACTGATATAAAGCATATTTGATTATGAAATGGAAGGCCCACGCTCACAACTTTTAACTCTGTTTTATTTTCACTCCTGTAAAAGTAGGCAGCTGAGGCTCAGTGTCTTGCCAAATCCTTCCTTCCTTCCTTCCCCCTCATCTTTACTAGTGGATCTCACTATTTTTGAGTGGAATAGTGCCTCACCTCTTTGATAAAGTTAAGATCTCTCCGCAAGAAGTAGACTGCTTGCTCCAAGCCCTCTGTCTCACACAGGCTGATGGCCTCTTCATGAGCAGTCCACAGATTTTGTCTCACAAAATCTCTCTGTAAATAATATCCCTATTAGTAGAATAGGTGCTGTTATATCATTACATTCAAGTCTACTGAAACACTCCTGATTACAGGTCTTGTATAGTAAACTCACCAGCTATACACTGGATTTGTGTTGTGGAATTTGAAGACTCACAAAAAATGACAGACACATATGTTCACTTAAAAAAGTTCTTTCCTTCTTAACTGCCCCACTAAAATTTACACTCATAGACTAGAACTTACTTCAAAAGCATGTATCTGCTCCTGCATCCATGTGTCAATACGAGACTTGATGGGATACGTCTCTTTTAAGTGGTTCACCAACTTCAGATGCAAGAAAGAGACAGCAAAGACATCATTCTAAAGTATATTCTTTGACTCATACCCTTAAAAACAATTACATGACATCTCATTAGATCAACTCTGACAGCTATTGTGGTGAGGAACTGTTGTAAATTCCACAAACTTACACCACTAATAATCACGGTTTGAGGACCACCACATATAGTATGTAATGTATTCTATGATGTAGACATCACAACCTAAAGTGAATCTTCAGCATATAACTTCGTTCATGTTTTGTCACTAAAAAGGACCATTATCCAGGTCTGTTACAGAAGAGTTTTGCTGCATAAAACCATGTGCTTCAAGGAATGTGATTTATGAGTAATTGATCCACAATACAGGACCTATCCTTTAACATTCTGAAAACAGTCACATAAATCCCTGGTGTAAAAATGACATTACTACTCCAGGTAAAATGAAATACTATTTGTTGTATGTCAAAACGTCTAATCTTTAAGCTAAAAACCAATCTGTCTAGATCAAAATATCTGCAAAGGAAGCCTTTCTATGTTTTGGCTCAGACATCAGTAAGGATACCTTTAACACAATTCATCAAATATCTTATAAATAAAACATAAAAATACTCCTACCTTTGACTTGTGCATGTCCATCTTCTGTTGTAAGTTTTTCTGGGCTTTCATCATGGCAATGACTGATCTTGCTTGACTGACTAGGAGAGCACCTATAATTGCATATCCAACACATCAGTGAACTGGTCTTACAGACAGGAATCATTTACAATATAGATTTTATTCGTGACCCCACTTACAACTGCAGAGAAGCTTTCAATGAAATTAACAAAATTTGGGATTACAAAAGGGATCACCTCAAAATGCTAATATTCTGAATAGTGCAACAATTCTCTCATTTTATTTGCATTTCCCTTTAACAAACAAAACTCAGTTGAGCAGAGTCCTGGAATGCAAATTTTCAAATGCACAAGCACTAAAACAAAATCCAATGTATGTTTCACTAGCATTCTTTCCGAAATGTTCATAATGCCTGAAACAGCTTGTGATTCTGTCTTAGGTCTTTTTTCAGTTATGGAAGCCTCCAACTATGGTCAAAGAAAAAAGGTCCTTAATGTTCAAAACAGTGATAAAGGTAATGTTACCAAAATATCCCTATAAACATATGAAGGAAACTCTCTTTTGCAGAAAGTGAAGTCACACAGGACTTCAGAAGGAAAACCTCTCTTGAACACCAAAAAAAAAGCATATAAGACTGTACTGCAATCTCACACACAAGTTTATAATTCTTGACTGTTCCAGGCCAATTATTGAAATTTGACGTCCTGCTGGTCTAAAGCTATATCTCCCTTGCATCCTCAGACAAAGAAAATCTGATAGGTGACTGCATGCATCTTGCTTTATTATGACAAACTAAATTTCATGAGCAAGGCTTTCATTAGCAGCTTATGCAAAGCCAAAGTTGGGCCTCAGTGGCTTAGACCAAAAGGACATGGAATGCATGTTCACAAATGCCAGTTGACTGAAGTTTTCAGTGGCCTCACAATTCCTTCAGAAAGTTTGGCATAATGAAAAATTTTAATAATGAAGGGCTACATTGCCTAAGCCTGGTGGTAGTTTAACGCTTCATGCTGTTCGTATTTACAGGACTGTAACTCTCTTTAAACAAACATGAGTCTGACTGAGACCACTGAGATGTTTCTTTTCCCGAACATGCATGGACATTTTCAGCTACCTATTTTCATGTCTAAACTAGGCTGACAACTGTCATAGGTCATATCATACAGTTGAAACATACCTCCTTGTAAGTGCATACAGATAAATTTGAAATTTTATATGCAGAAACAGAATGTCCAAGGCAGGCAATTATAACAATTAAAACATGAATGGAAGTTTTTCCATCCAAGTAGTTTTGAGGCCTGATTTGAAAAGGTTTTTCCTGAAAGACAATTTTCTCTGACTTTTAATAATAACAATAATAATAATAATGATTATGTGGTTTATAAGTCTCTTATCCAGGCTGATGCCCACTCATGTGACCTCACACTATTATTACCCCAGCAGGCTATGTCACTCTAGAACTTTCTCAACTCCTTGGGGAATATACAGTGCTGCTGCCATTTACAGGCGCAGACCACTACCATTCTGAAAATAACTTTTACTGCCTACAGTTGGGTATCCATTTTACAGATGGGTGGACCAAGGAAAATGTGAATGAAATGCTTTCCCAGGATACCTATAACATGACCATGGTCAGGAATCGTATCCACGATCTTTAGATCTTGAGTTTAACACCACGCTGCCTCAGAGAATTTTTCTGGAGATAGACAATTGTCTGCACAGTAATCCCATGCTAATATCCTGATGCTTTAAGACAGAAAGATGTGATCTTAGCATAAACAGGATCTTAATCAATAGTCTAGGATGGAGATGTACAGAAACTATGAACGCATCATAATTATGTCCCTTGATCAAAGAACATGCTACTGATGGGAAGGGTCAGGTATTGTCAGAGTGGATGAAGCCAGTCAACTTCATATACGTGAGATCTGACAGGGATAATCTCAATTAGATCTATACTCTGTCAATGGAAGTGATAGATCCCGTCGGATGAAAAAACAAAGAAAAAGTGGGACTAGAGAGACCAGGATCTTAGCTTAAGAAATAGTTGCACTTGGGATGTTAGTTGTATTTTTTTAAAAGGAAAAAAAAATATTTGGCTTCACAGATAGAGTGTGAGTTTAACTGAAATAAGATGGTAAGCATCGGGATCTTTGTCAGAAAATATTCTATGTAAAGACTAACTGGACACACCTAGGCCTGGCTGTAACACCTCCAGCTCGGCATTTGTTGAGATGGCTGTGAAGACTTTGCTTAGGTAGTGGTCCATGATGTCTTCTGTCACACGCTGAAACCAACAAATTTGTAAGAACACGCATAATGAGTTACTATTAACCCTTTTAACCTTGCAGACTGATATTTCAGTATGATCTTAAGAGTAGGCATCTGGAGAGACCACAAAAATCAGACTGACCCAATCTATGTCGTTTTCTTAGTCCATCTGTAGCTTACCCAAGAGCCCAGGGGAATAAGAATTTACATGTTGAAGTCAGGGTTCAGAGAATTAGATAGCACTCAGTAAGGATTTTGTTGAAAACAACTGACACCCCTCTAAAAACAATGAAGAAAGTGCTCTTTCAAAATAAACAGGATGTAGACAAAGATATCTGAATAACATTTATTGTCTTCTTAAATGCCCACAGCTGAATAAAGGTGCCAAGCACAGCTTTAGATTTATTTTAAAAAATGCAGTCATCCATATGATTACATTTTAGGTGCAATCTACTCAGTCTAAAAAGAAAACATTCCTAGGTCTCTGTCAGAGTTTTCATATTTGAAATGATAGTGGAGCACTCACGTCCCGAATGAACAGAAACATCTACACTTTCAGTTATTTAATGTGATCATTACTGTGCGTATATCATACCTTAGAAATTTCCTCATTTGTCAAGCCTTGCCCTGAAAGACAAAAGAAGAAAACTAGGCTGGAGGTAACTTAAAAGACAGATGTTGATTAATTACTTTTAAAGAATTCAAGATAGAAAGCATTTTTTGACAAAACAAAACAAAAAACAAATGAAAAGTCATATTTGTTGTTATACCATTCCCAAAACACTATTATTAAAGATGCATACCTATGAGCATGATATCATTAATGCTTACTGTTGAAAAATAAACTGCCAAAAATATACAGTTTCACAAATATCCAAAAATATTTTTCAGCATTCACTTACTCCTTACAAGCCCAGAATTCTTGAGATTTTGTTCAGCTTTTAGCAGAGACAAAAAGATAAAGCAGCTTACACTATGCAGTTGTTAACTATATAAACTATAACAATACTCACCTTGATAATGGCGAATCAGTTTAGCCCTCATCTGTATATGCCACCCCTTGGCTTGGCGGTCAAGGATGTTTGAGAGAATACCCATGCTGTTGTTCATCAAATCTACATGAAAGAAGAGAGAAATTACTCCTACTGTCTGGGTCTATTATCTTCTTGTTTAAATCAAAATCATTATACCTCTTTTAATATATATACCCGCAAACAACTATTCCATTCAGGCAATATTAAATTTTCTCACAAGATTCATAAGCTAGCAAATTATGTTTGCTAATTGTATGATAATGGAAACTCTAATCTCAGACAACTATTCCATTCTGGGCAGATTCCTTGGTATTGCTGAAGGTTGATATAGCTGTATGTTACTTAACAACAAAGTGAGCAGAGTGAAACCTTATTTTATGTGATCCCACTGAATACAGAATCAACAAAGGCAACAGTAACAAGAGCAGCAATCAGTGATGGGCTGAAGCCTCAATGTTTAAATATTGTGATATTCAGTCTCTGAGCTCTAGGTATCAAAAGTATTGATCCTGATACTCAGTAATGTATGGGCATTTTGATACTTTCAATACTTCGTTGATACTTCTAGCGTTTGCATTAAGGAGAACAGTAGGTGGGCTGGTACTGAGAACCAAAATATTTCAGAAACTTCCAATACTTTTTGATACTTACACTAGTGTTTGACATCTCTAAGGTTTGGATTGATGAAACAAGTCACTAGTTTTAACTGAAGATCACAATAGGAGCAAAATAGGATACCTTCTGAGAGTGCTAGACTTTGTTATAGGGGATCAGGAGCTAGTTTCATAGTGAGTATTGAGAGAGGATCAAAATTAGTTTTGATATTTTTGATACTATCCTTTCTTGTGATACTTCCAATACTTGCAACACATTCAGTACACTTGATACATCCAATAAATTTCAATACTAAAACATAATTATTAAATCTCAAACGTACTAATACTCAGAATGATACCATCCACCACTAGCAGCAATTGTAATATTAACAATATGTCTTGCAGCCAGTCAAAATGAGGCCTATGTTTCCAGACCAGGAGCTGACACATTGGGCTCTAAAAATGATTCTCCATTCCAGTTTCAGAAGTTTGGAAATAAAAAAGTAAAATCATATCTGTAGACAAAAATACCGACTTTAGTTTATGAGAGATGGTAGGCAAAATGTGGAAAAGTCATAATCTTTTGTGAGACACACTAGACCACTTCCACAATATAATGCTACTCTTCAATGGTGATTTTCCCAGAATTTCTTTTTTTCCTGTTGCACGAAGGTGGCTCATAGCACTTCAAAGAACTAAATCTGAGCCACAATACTGTTGTATAAATTTCTTTTATCTTTTTTTAAGCAGTTAAAACTATACATATTAAGTTTTCATATCATAACAGTAACCTGATATGGTCAAAAAGTGACTTACGTATTAATCTGACTGGCTGCAACATACATGATAACCAAACCAAAAGTAATAAACCAAACAGAAGCTCAGTTGCCACCAAAAATACCTAGACATACCAGCATTACCATATGACATCAACACCTGTAAAAGGATTTCATATATTGTCAAGAAAAAAAAGAAGTTATGCCAAGTATATCACAATGATCTCCCACCCCTAGTTGCCTTAACTGTCTACTGACATGTTCAGTTAGTCACTTCTTGTTCTCACAGTCCTGCCTGTACCCCAGGCTTTATAAAAACCTACCAGGTACAAGACAAGATATGTAACATAGATTAAGTATAGTATTTCCAAAATTGTGACACCCAGGGGCCCTGTAGGTACACCAGATTTGTGCAGAGGATTCAAGGGAAGAGAAGAAGTACATCACTAACAATAAAAAGATGAGGAAGGGTCAACTGTGAAGAAAATGAAAAGGTGTAGAAAGTGGCTCATTTTTGGGTAACATGGGGTACTTGGGTCAGCTGAGTTTAAGAACCCATAAGATAATCCTTTCTTTGTTGAAATGCAATGACAGAATAGCAAACCTTTGTTGAAGAGGCGTAGGTCAATGTCCTGGCCCTTGGGAGTCTGGTATCGATATGGAATTGGAGGTGGACGCAGATCTGTTGTCTGTGAGAAAGATGAGGAGGCATAAACACTGATTGATGGGACAATGACAGTTCAAAATTATATGGACTTTTATGTATCTCTTAATACTACTACCTACAAAAGTGAGTAACATAAATCCATTGTAATATGGAAACATGTATTCTCTCAACAAAAATATTAAAAGAAGATATCAGAATGGTTGTCAGTGCTGAATTTCACCATGTGTAGTGAAACCAAACACTTTACTGTACCCATGTGAGCCTTGCATGTGCTGGTATTAATGTAAGCAAAATACTGCTCAAGTTGTTCACATTTCATTTATTCTTCCCTGCCTATGGCAGTGTTTTCTCTTGACAAATCTCTGCAAGCCCTTGCTATAGCATGGAGTCGGAGCTTGCAGTGAACTGCGGTGGTAATGTTACAATGATCCATCATAAACATACCTTGTGTTTGCTTGTCAGCAACTGATGACACTGTGTCTTCACATATTCACAGTATGTGTTCAACTCTCTCTTAAGGCTGGGCTATTAGAAAAATGGCATAGAAAAACAGTGACAGCTTGCATACTTTTACAAATGTTGTGCAGGCTTACGAGCGGGAACCTGAAGTTAGCATTAAAAAAATATATATGATTATGCTTTCCAACACTCACAACAATGTAGAGCTTAATCTAATTTAAAATACAGTATAATATTTAAACTTTACATGCCATATGTTAAGAAGTTCAGATTAAGAAAACCTTCATTACTTCAGTATGTGACAGCAGAAAGGAATATCCGCAAAACTGTTTTGAGTGTGATCACTGCATGATTCACGGATCTCAGTAAGATCAATATGCTGATGCATAAAGGACTCTCTTAAAGTTCTATCTAAGTGTACATGCAATTTACGACAACAGTTTTATATACTATAAAATGGACCTTCTTTGGACCAAACTTTGACAGAATGTTTATATCCAATTCAGGGATCTAGCTGCCAACAAGTTTCTAACACATGCATAAAATGATGAAGTCATTCATGTAAACTGAAAACCTGATGCAAGGAATATTTATTC
>JAWQUT010000025.1:3692136-3711660 GCA_033807755.1 Ellobium chinense | reverse complement strand
TACCTTAATATCTAGCTCTGCCACCAGGTAACGCATTCTCTCCTCATGTAGCTTTTGACACAAGTCACCAGGTGTAGTTGATGGGACACCAATGAGAATATCTACATAGAAAAGTCAGTATTTATAGTAAGTATAGTGGTATTTGAACTCACTGGTGAAAATAAAGGATGGGTAAAGTGGGCAATCATTCTGGCCTTATTGATTTGGGCAGTGGAAATAGTTTTAATCTTATTTAATGAGATCTATAAAGCAACATTTTGAACAACTGTAATAAGCAGTAGTGGAAGAAAGCAGCAGATGTTAAAACTTCTTGATCAACCTTAAATAACACCCATTTATGACTTCCTTATGGCCACCACTTGTCACATCTATACAGGATGTAAGAAAGAGGAAAGCTAGCAAAAGCCAAAAGAATTTACGTTGGTGTTTCTTCAAAGAGAAGACTTGTGATATAAGGTTGCATTCTGATAATTCACTTGAATAGCTAGGCCATACATATAAAAAGACCCACTCAAGCGAGAGTTTATGCTTTGAAGATGTGTCGCTTTCCATCTTGATTCACATCCTGTCTTTTTCCCTTGAGGTTAACATCTTACATGTTAAACTCAAACCAACCTAAATCTCCACTGCTTTCATATGTGAACAAGATTTGGATGTGAGTAAAATACCTAGGAGATTCCGCAATCCATTTCCCCAGCCCCGAGCTGCTTCTGTCATGCTAAAAAAGTCTGAGCAAAATCTGTCCCGGGCAGTTATTATGATCAGTGAGAGAGACCTTGCCAAATCCTGATAGATAGATGATAAATTTAAAGGTTAAAAATCATTCCACATTACCTCACAGCGAAGACAATGCACTGAATACATTCAGATCTTTACTTTTGATGTTGTTAAAGTGCCTGCATTTATCGTACAGGTTGCACACTCAGTTCAACATAGCAACAGTATTTGTAAATTGATCACAGCTTAAGTGAATCTTGGAGCCACATAATAACAACAAAGTCCATCATGAAAATATAAGATAAAAAAGATGAAAGAGAACATTTAGCTTGTTAATTACTACTACTTATCCTTTTTGCCCCACAAGGAACATTAGGCTGACACACTGCTTCTCCAGTGGACCTTGTGGACACTGTCTTTTCAGCAGAGTTCAACTTCTATGTCTCACCTCTCTATATGAGCTAATTTGAAACTGTTCTTTCCCATATTTGTCTTGATCTTCACACTTTCCTTTACCTTTGTAAGTTCATTAAATATACAGATGAAATCTTAATAGACTATTCATAATATGGGAATTTCCGTGAACAAAGAGGGGAAAGGGAAAATATAATAACAAAATAAAAACAAACAGCAGAATATCATATTTACCCCTAGCAGAGAATTCCTTGTTCGGTCAGAACCTTTCTGTAACAACATGCTAAGTCTCCATCTGTGTGTCTGACCTGGGAAATTCAAGCTAGGCACATCAAACTCCCTGTTAAAGAAAGAGAACATATTTTTCCTTTAAATATTCTGAATACCTATATAAGCTCTCAGTTTCCCAGTATGTTATTTCAATCTCCCATTTTTCCTAGCACTTTGACCTCTGTGTACTTCAACAGAAACAAATCAAAATAGTTTCTCAGAACAACTTTAACAAAATTTAACATAACAATGAGAATGCATGACATCTAGATGAAACTTCCCTTAGTATCATATATTTTGTATTTGTTTTTTTCTTGCAATTTTTGGGACATAATATATAAGAAGGTGAAAAGCTGAATCAAAGGTAGATGATATGAAAATAAACTACAACAAAACCCTGCTTTAGGATAGACTTTGTCCTCAGAAAATGCACAGCAATAAAACAAAACCATTCTGCATGATAAGTTTTTCCATTGCAGATCTATGTCATAAGTTTCACTGATAAAGTGCAATCAGTTGCCTTCTTCTGATGAATAAATCACTGTTCATGACACAACAGTTCAAACAGTCATAATGAAAGAACCAATGGCACTACTATGATATATAACTATGTCACACACTATTAGTTTTATAATTATACAAGTGGAAATGGAGAGCTATTAATAAGGGTTGGTGGTTGTATTGATATCCAAAAATTTGAAACATAAAAATTTGCACTAACCCTGTTTTTCTGATCATGGTCAACTGCGCTTCATTCAGCCTCTTGAGTTTACCACTGTCATCCAAAGCCACAGCCTCCAGTTCATCAAATGTTGGGGCCACAAAGAGGTCCTTGAACTGAACAGCTCCCTGAATGGAAGAAATTAAATCCATTTTGTCATTTCTCAGCCAAAAGTTGCGTCTTTAAGAAGACGTTTGGCTTGTGTAGTTTTCCATGTGACAATCTGTTATATATGCCCCAGAGAATTACTGACAAGATACAGATTATGAACTGGTGGGATTACTGGGATTAGGTCATCAATATCAAGATTAGAAACTTGATTACAAGCTGAATGTAATGTAGGCCTTTACAGCGTCCGATGAAGCAAAAACGATAAAACCTCTCTTGCTTTTCCAATCTCTTCATCACAATGTGTTTAAACTGCTGAAGTTATCTGCTATTCCTTCCATGTATAACTGACATAAGTGTTACACAACTGAATCTTATGTATTTGAATTCCTTGCCTTTTTGTTGCAAGATCTGGTGCCATGCTTATGAACATAAATACTTCATAAACTCTATTTCTGGAGCTGGCTCCCCTAAAATTCTAATTTGTGGTGCTCCACTGTAATTCATATTTGTCTCTCAGTTCCAATAAAGACATGGAACACTAGCCCATACCAGCACTGTTAAGACAAGTAATCAGGCTAATCCCAAGATAATACAAGAAATGTATGTGGCTGGAGACTGCTTTTTTTTTCATACATAGTCCTTCTAATTCATACAAGCCTTACAATGTAGTCCTCTCCATCACTTGTGGCTGCGTCTGCCCTCTGTTCTGTGATGGAATCAGGCAAGATGATGGGAAACGTCTTCCAGTGGAAAAGAAGACTCTCGGCAAGCTGAAACAGAAATAAAAATTAAATTAACTGATGAAGTGAAGTAGCTGAACAATATTTACAACAAATCTTATAGAAATATTAAATTAGGGACATTGATGAACTAGTTGCTTAACTGTCTGAGGCATAATATATTATATACAAATATATGCTGTTCCTACTAACACTTGCTTGATCATTGTGTAAGTAATATCTAGAGTGACCACTCTCTGTATCATTTTGGCTCAGAGAAAGTTACAACAGGGGGGAGGTCTTTCTCTGTCAGTTCTCAAAGACACATAAGATTTGATAAAGCTTGCGGAGAACTGGTCAGGGAAACAGATTGAGAGTACACTGAATGAAAGGACATTTACTGCTGTTGCAAGAGAGAATTAAGCTTTGAGGAGTTCACACCAAAAGTTTGGTAACAGTAGGGGATTCTAAGTTTCCTGGGGTGCTACCAAGTTTCCTGGAGTGCTA
Organism: Ellobium chinense; assembly: GCA_033807755.1. NCBI lineage: Eukaryota > Metazoa > Mollusca > Gastropoda > Ellobiida > Ellobiidae > Ellobium > Ellobium chinense. Next base: position 3,708,201 of record JAWQUT010000025.1, on the reverse strand, counting down.
CTACTAAGTTTCCTGAGGTGCTACCTACTAAGTTTCCTGGGGTGCTACTAAGTTCCCTGGGGGAGCTCTGGAACAAATCCCTTCCTCTAAATTGAGCGATGCACCTGCACAAGACTTCTGACACTAAATTCATTTCATATCCCTCATTCACTTCCTGCTCTTCTACTCTGTTGAATCATTTTTGGTCGGTGCTTCTCTTGGTATACCACTGAGCAAACTGTTATAGCACTGAAACATGGTCCAACTCCAAGTGGTGTAATGCATTATTATTATATTATATCTTTGTCAAAGTGGCATGACAGAAAGCAAGACTGTCATGAGGTAATTAAACTAAGTTTGTATGGCAATGAGCAAAATATGGCACAAACAAATCTTTCTGTGGTCTGACACAGTCTGTAGGTTTTAAAGAAATATATTAGCACTAAGCGACACTGAATAGAGTCTTCATCAGTAACAATTTGATTGTGTTCCATTCCCAGCACAGTACTATGCCCTTCAGAGATAAGGCTCTCACCACTCAGCATTTGTACACTGAAGATATTCAGGAACTTACAAAATGGTATATTGCTGAATGCACTTTACCACCTTTTTTCAAAAGTAAAATAACAGTCCTCCAAACCTGACTGAGCAAATGTGGAATGGGGGTAAAAGTAACTGCTCCTGTAAAGGAGGAAGTGCCCCAACTGGAGTGCCCTCCTGCCCATAAATTCGTCATTGGCACCAGTCTAACGCATTCAGAAAGTCAAAAAAGAGCGACTCGGCATACTTAAAATATCAAGACACAAGAAAAGGGTAACAGGCAGCAGAAAGTTCAGTTAATAGACGTGGGACGAAACTTGCGATTTTGTTTTCTTGACCTTTGTAGTATGCTGGTCAAACCATATTTCCATGAGAACTGAATTCATACCAACAAAGACACTTCCATAACGTAGATCTGCATTACGAAAACAAATCGCTCTGGCCTGGTCTGGCTTTTCCACTTGATCCAGCCTCACTTGGTGTCTCTAGCTGAAATTTCGGATATCTGGCTTGCAATTGGCAACCATAGGTTTTTCCAACTGATCATTTTAGAATATGTTAACACAAATGAATTCTGTCTTTCAATATACAGATCTGCAGCAATCTTAAACTTTCAGCCAAGGCTGAATAAATGGCTCAAAATTATTCAGTCTAGGCTGCTAAATTGCCCCCAATTATTCCTGCAACCCAAATTAAACTGCTTAGTCATACTGTTAGGATATGCCAAAACAATATTGTTTAGTTTTCTGCACTCAGACATTCTCCTTTGAAAATTGCCCTTTTGAATTGCCATAATGTAGTTTCTATACTCAATTAATGTCTCAGCATGCCCAGAATTCAAGGATATTGCTCTTCCTTTTGTGATCACCATCTATGAATAATACAAAACCAACAGTAAGTCTCTCTGTGCACCAAGCTGGCTTTTACAGGCCTACAGAACGCTGATAGAGTCTGAGAATTATAAAATGAGTTTGCAATATAGGGGGGTGGTCAGAAAGCTAGGTGCAGAATTAGCAGTACAAAAAGAAGAATTCTTGAGGCAGGAAGTGTCGGTGCCATTACAAATCTCATTCCGGTTTATATATAGGCATGGATTTGAGAGATTACAAAAAATTGCCCCAGCCAAACACATCTCCAATTTTCCACAAGCTGCATTTTGACTGCATCCTCAATCTATCACTTTACTCCTTCTGCAAAGGACATAAAACTGAGCATGGCTGAAACTGAATGCAAACTCGTAACATGTTTTAGGGAGGGTTTGTTTTCTAGGATTGGTTGATGGAAGAAATATGACTGCCAAGAATCAAGTGTGAGAAAAAGAACATTGGTACTACAGGAGTCTTGTCTGAACATTCCACTTAAATGTGGAAATGCACGTCAAAATTAATTTTCTGTTTTCCAAAACTTTTTTCCCTCTTTGGTGCATACCGAGACCAGCTGGCGAAGAAAGAGCATCGTTCTGTTACTGCATGCATGTGTAATATGACGCAATAAAAACAGCTGGGGTGACCGAGATTTGCCCTTGTGTCTAGAGTTATTTCCCTTCCCTGAACAGCAGCAAAAATGATGACGTCACTGAAGTTCCAGCAACCACAGACACATCTATCTGACAATGTATTATTCAACTTTCAATTGAAGTTTTGGTCATTCAAATTCAAAAGTAAAGTTTGACCATGTAAGCCAGGTAAAATATTCTGCATTTTTATTGCCTCAGCATGATTTTGTTTGGCACAGCTGCCACTTACAGTGAAATTAAAAGATTCATACAGACGTGTTATCACCCGTCCGCAGAGCACTAGCTAGATAGCTTGGCCGTGCAGGTAGAATGTATCTGATGCAAGCTTATGGCCGCCACGTGCGCAGTGGGTGTAAGAATTCGAATTTTGCATAATGTAACCCTGTACGTTGTCTGGAGCTGGCAGAGGCATTGTATCATGTTGACAGACATTTGAAATACTGTTTTACTGGAATTACAGGATATCGTATGATTTAACATGGCCTGTAGGACGATGCAACTGTCCTTTAACGTCATGATTTATCAAATAGCCTTAACTCCATAAAATCAACCTGTAGGTAGTTAGCCAGACAAGGTATTAGAGTGATTCAGTTACCTCCTTGATAGAGCCAACAACCTCAGCTGTGTCCTTTGTAAGTTTGTCCGATTCAATGTTAAATGTGAGTGACTCTCTCTGGAGAAAAAAAAACATAAAATAAAAAACTCTTGATAAAACTGACAATCTATATCTACTAATTACTCTAATGGCACCTTTAGCTTCTAGTATCACTAGATACCCAAAGAGATTCAATATGTCTTAGGACTTTTATCTTTATCTCTTCCTCCACTCCTTCCTACCATTTCAAATGAAAACAGACAAATTAGTTTTCTCATATCATAGCAAAAACGATTTGCACTTAAAACATACAGGCATATCCTGATAACACTGACATTTCCAAGAATTTTCAGGGTTGAAATTTACATGACATATTAATCTGCACATACAAAACATGTGCATTTCCTCCTTAACATACTTCACGAGAGCATCACATATAAAAGAATTAAACTTGTACATACTTGAGGTTCTGTGCCTTCATCCTCTGTATGGCCAGTGACAGACTCCTCAGTGTCCATCTCCATAGTGTCAGCCTTCAAAAGTTCTGTCCTTATTCATGAACTCTTCTTCACTTCCCTGTCATGAAAGAGAAATTTAGTAATAAATCATGGATGTAGCTTGTTTTAAACAAACGTGTAGCACACAGCAGTATTTTATGTCGCAATTTCCGCTAGCAAATTAAAAATGTTGTAAACCAGACTGACTTACCTACCTAGTCAGAAGCAATGCCTTCTTTACCAGAACCAAAATCAGGGTGAGTGGTACAGCAGGGAAAGAACCATAGTTTTTTGTAGCCAAAACTACTTGGTGCTTAATGCTTGTCCTACGATAGCCTCAAATGCCTTAGACTTGTGATTACTGGTAGCTCCCAATTAATGGACTGTTCAGTGGTTACATCTCTCATGTAAAGTCCTCCCCTTCTGTCTCTAATCAGTTGGAAACAACAACATATGCAACACCCAAGGGATACAGGAGGTAAACAAAGTGAAAGTATTAGGAATAACATTTCAGACTGGCACCCCTACAAGTCAAGTAGAGGACAACTGGAGAAACATCACTGAAAAGATCGACATACACATAAATCAGTGGACTAAAAGAGATTTATCAATTTATGGGAAAATAATTATTACCAAAACCTTCCATGTACCTCAGTGTATATATCTAATGTAAAGTGTTGTGATACCCGAAACAGTGCTGAATCAGTTAAATCGCAAATGCAAAATAGTTTCTTTATTGAATGGGCAATACGACTATGCAGGAGCGAAGAGGCACACTGGAAATTGCTTCCAATATACTTTTTAAAAAAGGTTGATGGAGTTAATATATTCAAAGCCAATGTAAGGACAAGCAAAGATATCCACATGGAACATATTACATCAGTATTCTGGAGAAATGTAGTCAACTCCAGGGCAACACACAGAAACACAAGTCATGGAAACGAAGCAGGGGTGAGTAAATACCTATGGCATAATCAGGATCTACAATACAAAAATAAAGTTCTACATTTCAGGCACTGGACAGCTGCAGGAATAAAATATGTTGATGATCTGTTAAAAAATGGTGAATTTCCTTCCTGGAACCATATAAAACAAAAAATTGAAAAGACAGCAAATTTGATATTTTGACTACAATGCAATAAAAGAAGCATTTCCAAAACTCACAGCAAAAATTAGAAAATGGGGCAATTCCAAATCAAACAGTTGTATTCAAAGGCATAGACATATCTAAGAAATATATGAAGGCACAACATATTAGGAATCTCATTGTTGAGGAAAATTACAAACCGCCACATATAACTGCCTTCTGGGAAAACAAATTAAACGTACAAGTTGATGAAAAATACTGGACCCTGCCATGAAAGCAACAAAGGAAACAAGGCTTAGAACGATGCACTGGAAAATTATTCAAAATATTTACCCAACAGCTATATTATTATATAAAATGAAACTAAGAGATAGTGAACTACGTACACACTGTAAAGAGAAAGATTTCATTGAACATTTCTTTGTGACTTGCCATCTGGTCAGACCACTCTGGCTTGAAATAAAAACCATTGTCAACTCATGGACGGGAAAGAAAATACAACTTACTACAAAGAACATACGGTTAAGATCACTGAACATTGCTATACCATAGACAAAGTCATGCTTGAAAATATTAATCACCTAATTTGAATAGCTAAGCTGTGCATCAGCAAATATAAATATGGTTAAAATTATGACCATATAACCATACTACATATTCAGTGTCACTTAAGGAATGTAACTTGAAATAAGAGAGTGAAAGAGAGAGATAATGTGAATGAAGGTTAGCTTAAAAACCTATAGCCCTGCAAACAACCTGAAAGTGTGGCGATTTGACATGGAATGTGGTGGTGTTATTATTGGGGAAAAACAGTGCATTTGCAGAAGTAGTTTTCTGTTCTACTCTCTTTACACCATACCAAAGCCTCCAGCGAGACCTAAATTGCTATTAGAGCTAAGTTTTATGAAGAAGACATATATTTAGTAGTGACATATCACTGTTGTTATGATTAACTATGGAATGTTCTCTGAGAAAGTNGTAGAGGGCAACTGGAGAAACATCACTGAAAAGATTGACATACACATAAATCAGTGGACTAAAAGAGATTTATCAATTTATGGGAAAATAATTATTACCAAAACCTTCCATGTGCCTCAGTGTATATATCTAATGTAAAGTGTTGGGATACCCGAAACAGTGCTGAATCAGTTAAATCGCAAATGCAAAATAGTTTCTTTATTGAATGGGCAATACGACTATGCAGGAGCGAAGAGGCACACTGGAAATTGCTTCCAATATACTTTTTAAAAAAGGTTGATAAGAGTTAATATATTCAAAGCCAATGTAAGGACAAGCAAAGACATCCACATGGAACATAATACATCAGTATTCTGGAGAAATGTAGTCAACTCCAGAGCAACACACAGAAACACAAGTCATGAAAACGAAGCAGGGGTGAGTAAATACCTATGGCATTATCAGGATCTACAATACAAAAATAAAGTTCTACATTGACATGGAATGTGGTGGTGGTATTATTGGGAAAAAACAGTGCATTTGCGGAAGAAGTTTTCTGTTCTACTCTCTTTACACCATACCAAAGCCTCCAACGAGACCTAAATTGCTATTAGAGCTAAGTTTTATGAAGAAGACATATATTTAGTAGCGACATATCACTGTTGTTATGATTAACTATGGAATGTTCTCTGAGAAAGTAGTTTCAGGCTTATTGCCACTGGCTTATGACAGCCTAATCTGCAAGTTTGCTAAAAAGTGTGAATGTATATGTGGGAATGGATACTGCAAAAATAAAGAAAAGAGGCTATGATGCAAGGGAAGCGAAGATATACACATTTTTAATATGCTGAAGTGCCTGGCTATTTAATTTATTTATTTATTTATTTATGTGCTTACGAATTTATTAGCTTATTTATCTACTGTGTCAAGTACTTATATTTATTTACCTGTACTTTCATAAATTTCATCATTATTATTTCTTTTCATTTATTCAACAAACCTCTGCTGTTCGCTGCAACAGTACGACCTTACTCAGGTTCGTCAACAGCTGAAAACATGAGGCAAGGCCAGTGAGTGTCTCTGGTAACTAAGACCTGCAATTTTTAAAGTCCAATACACAGTGAGCTCCAAAGCAGCTGAATCTACATAATAAATGGCTCCCTAACATGTGCTGCCAAGAGAGTTTACCGTCTGCTGCTATAGTTTGACTTAAGTCAAGTCCGACAACAGCTGACAACATGAGGTCAGTGGGTGTCTCTGTGGACTATGACCAGCCATTGTTGAGGTCCGATACACAGTGAGCTCCCATACACCCGACTCTGCCTGAAGAAAAAGACATCAACTAAGCACATCAACCAGTACATGTATCTACTGTATGCTGCCAAAGTATGACTTAAAGCAGGTCCGCCGGCAGCTGACGATGATGGATCGGTAGAGGGTCTCTGTGGATTACGACCAGTCTCTGTTGAGGTCCGATACACAGTGAACTCTACATCATTAAATGAGCCAGACAAAAAAATCAGCAAAAATACAATGCCTCATATTATATTATATTACATTACATTACATTACATTACATTACATTACATTATACAAGACTAACACCCCATTTTACAAATGGGCAGGCAGGCAACACACCAGTGGCGAAAGAATACCTAGCGCACCAAAAGGCATCATAGACATGCATTAGACTCCGTGAAAAAGTTAGACGATTGGCGAATCGGGCGGATTGAAAAGATCTATCGGAGATTTATTTCGTTGCTATACACATTTTTTTTTTTACAAAGGGGTAAAAAAAATAAAGAGGACTGATGTGTATAGTTATCTTTTGTGTATTCTTCTACGAATTTAGGTGAAAACCGCATGTTTTTACGTTACGTAGTTCTCAAGAAATCTGTGACACAAATTTTGCTGAAACGTTTTATTAATATAGATTATATTACACTGTATTATATTATACTACATTATATTATTTGAAAGTATGCTGTATGATTTTTTTTTTCTTTTTCTCTAATATTATACTTTTCTTCTTTTTTCTTCCCTCTTGATTAATCTGTTGTTTACATAGCCAACAGAAATGTGTTTCGCCAACCGAATTTGAGCCCCAAAAAAAAAAAAAAATGAGAAAAAAACACCACCATCAATCTGGTTGATCACCGTGATAGATTTTACTTAATGTGAGATCTGGGGTGGAAAANTATTATATTATATTATATTATATTATATTATATTATATTATATTATATTATATTATATTATATTAATTATATTATACAAGACTAACACCCCATTTTACAAATGGGCAGGCAGGCAACACACCAGCGGCCAAAGAATACCTAGCCCACCGAAAGGCATCATAGAAATGCATTAGACTCCGTGAAAAAGTTGGACGATTGGCGAATCGGGCGGATTGAAAAGATCTATCGGAGATTGTATTTCGTTGCTATACACAGGGACGTAGCGTCCATGTAATCTATGAATCTAAGATTACCAAAATAATATCTTTTTGTCTAATACAATTTAATTAATCTTCATGTTCAATCATCACCATCGTCCTATTTCACCTACGAGCCAATTACAGGCATTGACAGTAAGATTTTTGTCAACGGGAGACAGTTTTCTTGGCCGATAATCTGAGAGCCTACATACTGTCTGACAGATTCAGCGCTCCCATAGCCACAGTGCAATGCATCCAAAGGCAATGTAAAGAGAAAAACTTTTAAAAAAGGTAGCAAATAATCTGAGAGAAAAATTTGCTTACTCGCTGTTCTGACGGTCTTTCGTGTTTCTTTTTATACAAGATCTCCCTGCACGACTTCCAGGTTTTTTTTCTTTCGGCTGCGAGATGTTAATAGTTTAGACCGTAGCAGAGATGCCAGATTTGGCTCTTTTGGAGCCAAAGACCAATTTTAAAAAATTCAGTTTGTATTGTCTAAATCTTGTCCTTTCCCTTCCCACCCCAACCAAAAAATAAATAAGCAACAATAGAATATAAGTGCTAGATTACCAGAAAATTCATCCTCGCTACGCCCCTGGCTATACACATTCATTTTTTAAAAAATGGGTAAAAAAAATAAAGAGGACTGATGTGTATAGTTACCTTTTGTGTATTTTTCTATGAATTTAGGTGAAAACTGCATGTTTTTACGTTACGTAGTTCTCAAGAAATCTGTGACACAAATTAGGCTGAAGCGTTTTATTAATATAGATTATATTACATTGTATTATATTATACTACATTATATTATTTGAAAGTATGCTATATGATTTTTTTTTTCTTTTTCTTTTTTTAATATTATACTTTTCTTCTTTTTTCTTCCCTCTTGATTAATCTGTTGTTTACATAGCCAACAGAAATGTGTTTCGCCAACCGAATTTGAGCCCCAAAAAAAAAAAAAAATGAGAAAAAAACACCACCATCAATCTGGTTGATCACCGTGATAGATTTTACTTAATGTGAGATCTGGGGTGGAAAATGCGACTTTTTTTTTTGTTTTGTTTTTGTGCTTTTGAATCATTAACAAGTCCTTCAGATGATAAACAACTAGATGCAAGTCACAAAAAAAGAAAACATTCCTATAGTTAGCCAGTGTGAAACTTAAGAAAGTGAGAAGTGTGTAAGAAGTGACAGGCATAGAGGATTTAATCTTGCTTGCTACTATCACTCCTACAAGTCTGTAACTGATATGTTTACTGTTATAATTGCACCTCTTCAGCTTAATTAAGTAACTGTACCAAAGGTTGAGCAATTAAGTAGCTTGGATCTTGAAACAAATTAAGAGCCAGCTGGGATCTCAGGAACTCTACAGTATCAAGGGAAGAACTAATGAGATGACGCAGCCTTGATACAGATCCATAAAGCTATCTAACTTGAATCCATTGCTAACAGAGGGGTGCACTATCAAGTAGGGTTAAGTGGATATCTATATATAGAACTAGCACAAGCATGTCAACAGCCAAAGAGCCTGAGCTGTGAGCCATAACAATGATATCAGGAAATGATAAAAATGAATGTTATGTACATGACGCACTGCAATTACATTTGTCACATGAGTAAGTAGATCGGTTTGACAACCTCTTGCAGTGGTAACCACTGTTTGGTCCTGACCTGAGTAACAATGGGATCCATCAAATAATCTGGGGATGGGGCATGAGGGAGAGGAAAGGGGGAGAGAAGGGTGATATATATCAAGTCAGTGAATTTTCCATTCGAAGCAATATTCTCTGACCATGACATGACGTACCACTGAGGCTGACAATCATGAGTTGCCTCATACATTAATGATAAGTGCTTTCACAGTTGAAAGTTTCTTCCAAGTGTTGCAAAATCTGTCAAGACCAGCCAGATCCTACTAGCTTGGGGTGCCATTTCATTGGATAAAAAATACAGAAGCAGTTATAAGTGGAATAGATTGATGATTAAGGGAAAGTGCAGCACCATGTAGGGGTAAAATTGGATCAAACTGTGTAAAATGAGTTAGACTTGTTACACTTGTTAAACTTGTTAAGGGCAGTTTCTTGAATGGTGACATGTCCTTTATCGCTTCCTGCAATACCTGTCTCAACAAGTTTATTTTGATGCAAAAGGAATGGTCACCCTGTCTCAAATGCACCTGTCGGTAAACTTTATCGTCAATTATCTCAAAATCAATTTTCATCACTCTATCCCTTTGATCTGATTTTTTTTCTGGTCCAATTTACATAAAATTTTGCATTCCAACTCTCCATGTCTCTGTTTTGAGACTGCCACGGGTTTTTTCGATATCTTGTATTTTCTATCTCTTATGAATTTTTAAAGTTGAAAATTCTCAAAATTTTTGATGTTTTTTTAATGACATTTTTATAAAAGTTATTAAAAAAAAACTATTCAAGAAATAAAAAAAAAGCCCATGACATTCTATTTTAAATAAAGTCATCTTTCAAATGGAAAAAAAAACCCAGCATCCTACCATCTGTTGTTCTACACATCAAAGGGTTCAAAGTTATGCAAAAGTTATGCATATTTTCCATTATGGGTTCAAACAATTGGCGTTTCCATGGCAACGGAGGGAGGAAATTGCAAAACACCCCCAGTTTATCTTCCTTCCTGGTCCTATGTGACCTATTTTTCACCCCAAAGTGACAAAGTTCCCTTTAGTAATAAAAAAGAACCTAGTTCTGCTGCATGTGCCCTTAAATCACCTAAACGTTTGTTCTGATATCTTTAAAGGGATTTCCTGATGCACTCTGATAAAATGTCAAAGTCAACTGCTGTTTTACAGCAGCCATAGTAAAAAATCCCATGTTCCTAGGAATCGTAGTCCCTTTATTTCATCTTTCTGTCTTATTTTCATTACGCTGATCACATGAGAGTGTGATGCCATCCAAAACATCAAGACTTATTATTATATTTAGTGTTCTGTCTGGATTTTCTCCAAAAACAATGAAGAAAATGCTTTTTATTCACTTCTTATGCTGAAGAAGTATATTTTTAGTGTTACTTATTATATGATTTAATTAATTTTTTCCCCAAAACTTTAAATAATGTTCTAAAACTAAAAGGAACGCAATGCACAATCATATTTATTTTGTTCGTGAACTGTAAAAATATCTAAATAATACAGCATCTAAACATAGCCCCCCCAAAGGTCCTAGAATATGCTAACTCTTTAAAATTAAGTCTGATGTCACCAAATAAAACAATTTGGCTCTCAAAATGTTTGTGGCAGCACATTGCTTCTGAATACACTAAAAAAAAACAACAAACATTTAAATGACTCCACCAATATAAATACATCTCTTGTAAAAAGGAGAATTTCAACAATTCAACAAGTCCCAGGATGAAGAAAAATGAAATGCAACAAACAGGCAGAACTTGGCATTTGATGTATATAGGAACAGACACCAAATATTTTCTTTTATCCCATATACTAACATCTATGCAGCCTCAATATCCTTCCATTTATCTCCCAAGTGTAGACAGTCAGGTTTCAGTTTTCAGATGCATTAAGCAAGATGCCATGAATATGATTCTGTAAGTGATAGACCATGACTGCCTACTTAGTGCTACACTGTGCGCTGCTACTGCAACTGGCCTTTGTGGTTTATTTGTACCTCAACTGTCCAACCATTATGAAAGGAAAAGCCCTCTCACCCACCAAGCATTAAATTTTGTCTTCCTTTTACTTCATTGACAAGTTTAATGATTTTCTCTATTTGGTTGTAGCCATTGGTACTAGACAGGACAGCTTGCAGCAGTGTTTAGTTACCTGGGCAAGGCAAAGACAGATAGTGGCAGGTGACGTGCTAGTGCACCAGAACATGGGAGCTTTTTATCAAATTTCTCACTTATGCTAGTAGTTGTAGTAAATATAAATCTGCATTCAGGAAATTGGGTAGGACAGTTCGGTGTATCATACGGCTTGGTTATTGCCTCTCTTTATCAGATTTTTATGTCTCACTGAATAAAACTAACAAGATGATTAAATTTGTTCAATATTTTGTGTTAATAATGATAACTGTGAGCTGTTTGTTGCCTGCTAGCTTAAATGGCAGACTATGAACAAATGGTGTCAGTGTATTAAATATAGGCTGGTGGTTCTTTGGAAAGCTTTTATTTCATAGTTTTTCCCGACTGTTCCTTCCCCATTGCCATTGAGTTATGATTTCAAGGCATTACACAATCGAGTCTGCTTAAGTGGAAATCACTGGGACTGTCATAGGGGGTTTGAAACCAGAATTCGAATTACGATTTTAACTACAAAAGTACTTGTATAGCCATGGTATTTTTATTCATGGTTACACATCTCCTCCGCAAGGCGAAATTTTAACAAGGTCAGCCCCTTCCAGCCTTGCATTTTTAAAAATTTTTGCAAGCCCTGAAAAAGGCCACTTGAGTCGAGTGTGTTTAAGGAGCAGTAGCCATGAGAAGGCCTGTTACTGTTAGGAGAAAAAAACATGTCGCTTCATCATCTGTCTCTCTTTCGAGTAGCCCTCCTCCCCCTTTCTCAATCCTGTACCACTGAGCTTAGGGTGAGCAGTACTCACTTTGTGGTGCCGGTAAGTCTGGTAGAATTCAGACAAGAAAATTGCGAATATTCCAAATAAAGACTCAGGCGAGTTGTTTACTGCCCTCTTTCTTTCTCAATCATGATTTTTCCTACAAATCATTTATTTTGATAGTTTGATGCAAGCAATCAATAATAGAATCTAGATGATCCTCCAGGTTTTCTTTAGTTTCAGATACACGTTTTCTGTAGCACGCGATAATAGGCTTAGGTCTAGAAAACCATTTGTTTTTTAACAGTAGCACATGTAGACAACTGGTAGTACTAATTTGTGCAAATACATCATGTAGTGCTGTGTCACCAAAAGTGTGATTATCAATTGATATTTTACCCTTCTGCTCCTGCCCGACATTCCACTTAATCAGTCACAGAGTCATGTTGTACAACAGGGTTGGGCGGAACTTAGTTCCGATTTGGTGAACGGAGCGAACGGAGTTTCACTGTTTCACTGTGAATGCGATCGTGAATGGAGTTAGTAATTTTTTGCGAACGGATCGGAACTTAGTTCCTTTTCAAGTCTGTTCAAATTCCGATCACATTAAGGTTTGTTGGTTTGGGGATTTTTTAAATTTTTTGTTTTTTTTTGTTTTTGATTTTTTATATATATATAAATGTATTAAAAAAAAAAAACGTCGTTTTCTTCAAATTTGTGGTCTAAAAACTCTATCCGGACACTGGCCGATCTCGAAGTTGGGTCTTTTCTCCAAACATGGGGGTAGCTGGAGCGGAGCTTGATTCTGGCATGCGATTCTATGTGGCTGCAATTCTCAAGAAATGAGAAGATGTTTGGGTGAGATGAATTAACAGCTCCCCAAAGTGGCGGTGGAAGCTTTCACAGCCATTGTTCAGACAGTGCGATAACAATAATCAGTGTATATTAAGAATGCTGGGATGATTACTGTCAGTGTTTGTAATTGCATGGAAGGGTAAGTGATTTTAATGAACGTCATGCTTTTCAGCACAATCATATTGATTCTATTAGAAGGATGTCAAGGCAGATGTCATTGGATATGAACACAAAAACAACTGAATTAATATGGCTGTGAGTCATTGTAAACGGTAAACAGCAGTTCAGCTATAGCGACCCCAAAGTCCAGACACGGTCCACAGAATACACCATACGCGATCAGGTTGTCTTATCGGGATAATCACGGAATAAGACCGATCTTGTGGCGGAAGGATTTCCATATGTGGTAATTCCTACAACTACGGTCAGTACCTTAATTCNGTGCGCATCGGCCTTCGATTGGTAGTACTTACCTGAGCATAACTTTGCAAATAATGAACACAATCAAGCAAAAACTGGCAAGTGTGCCTAATTTTTATTGCATTTTATGATGTTTAAACTAGTAATCGCGCGCAAGTCCTGGATTTTGTTTCAGAGCATACGCCGATGACTGGTAGCGTTTGGCCCTAAAATGACCCAGATCGTACTGCTATTCAAAAACGATATTTTAAATAATATCCGTGTAGAAAGAATGCCAGTAACCTCACAGTCTTAGGAGCAAGGATTAATACTGTTATAAAATCTAGGGTAAAGATATTCATGTCTTACTCTGTTTGCTGGAGATAAAAAAGAGATGTTAAAATACGCCGATGACTGGTACAGTCACTCTAGACTATCCAGACTGGAAGCTACTCATAAAAAAAGCTCATCACAGTTGGTCTTACACAGCAAACTACTGCTTATGCAGTATACAAGCACTGCGGCTATGGCGCAATATAGCAAACTAAGAGGATGCGATAATTTACCTACAACAAATGCACTAGTCTGCTGAATGCCCTGTGAAGAAACTCTTCCTTATCAGCTGATGCTTGACCGTCAGACACTAAAGGAAAACAAATCATATTCAGCCTTGGCAAAATAGTGTTATAAACGAATCCACAATAAAATCACCTTAGTACATGAAAATGTAATTAAAATTTACAAACATGCATAATTTTTCATGCCCTAATAATTTTGATGATAATTTCGCCTACTTATGGAGAAAAGAAATTAATTGACGACGAGTTATATTCAAAACTTATCTTAAATATAGCTCCGTTTCATGTTAACCAAACAACATGGCTGCGCTCATGGGACGTTGGAGACCAGTCTCCGCTCCTGGAATTGACTTCGCCTTAAACGCTGTTAAAAAGCAGTACGTTTGTATGCTGAGATTGTTGCAGAATTGATAATTTTTTGTTTCATGATAATTTTGTAAATTATGTTGTGATCTTGAGCTGAATTTGGCGAGTTTTTTTATATAAAGCAGAAGGTCAACCATATTTCGGAAGGTATATTTTTTTTGGAATAATACGATTTGCAGTGAAGCTGTTCTCGGCCATAAGCCACATCAGGAGCAGACCATCTCAAAACCAGTTCCTTGTAGGTTTCATTAGCTTTGAATCTCTGCTATTGCAGTTTGATGTCATTTAAACATGCAATATCTAGACTATTTTGGCCTTCCCTACGAATAGCACCGATTCATTCGATATTAACTTCGATTTCTCAATAAACGATATCAGTCGCTATCATTCGATAAAAAATTATTTTCGATACCCAGTGCGCCGTTCCCACGGTCTCTCCCCGCCTCTACGCTCATAGGCCAGATTCAGCCTACCTCCGTTTCTCACCAGCGTGGGATATACTGTGGATATAATTCATTTCGTTTTGTGCATTGCCCACTCCCAGCACCGCCAATCTCGGCGCATGGGGTTATTTAGTCTCTCTATATAATATTCAACTCGCAGCACCGGCACTTTCTGCGTATCTTTACCTTAACTTCCCCCCCCCCAAAAACCTAGCCCCTTTTTCCAATTGTTGTTATCCCCAAAAGAGGGTCCCTTTTCTCTCTTTCAGACACTATGGGATTCAGGAAAAACACTTTAGTTTAGTCTCTATATATATACTCAACGCACAGCACCGGCACATACAGCGCATCTTTACCTTAACTTTTTAGTGTCTATATATATATACTCAACGCACAGCACAGGCACGTTCAGCGCATCTTTACCTTAACTTTTTAGTGTCTATATATATACTCAACGCACAGCACCGGCACCTTCAGCGCATCTTTACCGCAACTTTTTAGTGTCTATATATATATACTCAACGCACAGCACCGGCACTTTCAGCGCATCTTTACCTTAACTTTTCCCCCCCCAAAAATATCCCCAAAAGAGGGTCCCTTTTCTCTCTTTCAGACACTATGGGATTCGGGCAAAACACTTCAGTTAGTCTCTCTCTATATATATACTCAACGCACAGTACCGGCACTTTCAGACACTATGTGGTACGGGCAATTCTTTCATTGAGTGTCAATATATATATACTCAACGCACAGCACCGGCCCGTTGAAAAACCCTCTGTTTTGACTATAGGGAAGAGGGCAAATCTTACTTATCGGTGCTCTCCGTTGAGTATTATAAGACAGTCGAAGAAGGCGAGCTCTCCCTCTCATCGCACTTGCCGATCGCGCGCCGCCAGTAGCATTGAGTGTCCCTATAATATACTCTACGCACAGCACCGATTCACCCAAAAACCCTATATTTTCCCCATAGACAAAGAGACAAAATATGACCATCGGTGCTGTCCGTTTATTATATATATAGACACTAGGAAAATACGGGAGCTCTCAAACCCGCACCGCGGCGCATTCCTCGCGAACACTTGCCGATCGTGCGCCGCCAGTAGCATTTAGTGTCCCTATTGTATACTCTACGCACAGCACCGATTCACCCAAAAACCCTATATTTTCCCTATAGACAAAGAGACAAAATATGACCACCGGTGCTGTCCGTTTAGTATATATATAGACACTAGGAAAATACGGGAGCTCTCAAACCCGCACCACGGTGCATTCCTC
>JAWQUT010000025.1:3631823-3691660 GCA_033807755.1 Ellobium chinense | reverse complement strand
AAAAAACCAAGCCCCTTTTTCCTATTGTTGATATCCCCAAAAGAGGGTCCCTTTTCTCTCTTTCAGACACTATGGGATTCGGGCAAAACACTTCAGTTACTCTCTCTCTATATATATACTCAACGCACAGTACCGGCACTTTCAGACACTATGTGGTACGGGCAATTCTTTCATCTAGTGTCTGTATATATACTCAACGCACAGCACCGGCCCGTTGAAAAACCCTCTGTTTTGACTATAGGGAAGAGGGCAAATCTTACTTATCGGTGCTCTCCGTGGAGTATTATAAGACAGTCGAAGAAAGCGAGCTCTCCCTCTCCTGCGAGCCCCTCTCATCGCACTTGCCGATCGCGCGCCGCCAGTAGCATTTAGTGTCCCTATTGTATACTCTACGCACAGCACCGATTCACCCAAACACCCTATATTTTCCCTATAGACAAAGAGACAAAATATGACCACCGGTGCTGTCCGTTTAGTATATATATAGACACTAGGAAAATACGGGAGCTCTCAAACCCGCACCACGGTGCATTCCTCGCGATGCGTCAGACTAAATGAATTGAACTCTCTCTCACCCGCTGCCATCGATCGATGCAAACATGCGAGTTGGCCCCGCCTACGGGGGACTGTGGAGTAGTCACAACATTGGAATATCGGAACCAGTATCGAATAACTAATAATAGTATAATAAAAATATATCGACTAAATCGGTGCTATCCGTAGGGAAGGCCACTATTTTGTCATTATTATTGCATCGTATGCGGGTCATTGCCCAGCACTGGGTGGTCGAATATCGCGACTTTAACGATTCGTGAGAGAATATTTTCAAAAATAGGAAATTAACAGGAAAATGGTCAACCCAGCATAAAATAGCATCCAGATCCAATCTTTCGAATTCCATTCCGAACAGTCGAAGCTCTTGAATTTAAAAGTTTCTCACTTGAAAGTTAGTGTTCTCTCCTGCTGAGTTCTTGGGATCACAACGTCTTTTAAGGCCAACGCTATTGACTTTTGAATTACATGTAGATCTAGATCTATCATGCAGCCTGATAACGATAATGGGTTAAAAGCTCAGCATTTTTAAAGAAAATTCTTCAATATCACTCATGTTAGATGAAATAGTAATACAACTGTCCTTCAGAACACAAAGGAGATGCTGGACCAAAGTTTAAGGACTGAAAAGCAGAGGAAAAAATGCAACAATTATCATCTCCATGCTGGGATCTTTTTTTTGCCATTAAAAAATCGTGATCCAAATGTTAGATTTAGCACAAATAATAATTATTTCATGGGCTCACAGGTGTGACAAGGTGTTACAGTTCTTTTAAAATATCAGTAATTTAGACTTTTGATTTCTACAACAAGGTATGAAAATCAAATATGAATTACACGTTGGCCTAAAGACGGTTACCACTGATAACATTGAGGCCTTCCTGAAAATGCCTGTAAGTGACCCATTATGCGAAAACCAGAAAAGCACATAGTTGCGGCCTTAAAATGAGGAAAAAAGCTGTGACAGTTAATCGGGGAGGTGCCAGGGGGATCAGCTGACAGGAAATTTTGCAGTTTTGACCCATAACCTAGTTTCCTGTGGGGTCAAAGTATGTTGAGCAATATTTGGTCATAAGTAAAGGAGAGCAAATTCTGTACTATCATCCTTTTTTGTTCAGAACTTCCTATCATTCACACGATAGCAACGAAAACAATAATGGATATCAAGTTTGTATCAGCGGAGACCAGATGTCTGCTATTTTTTTCATAAAACACCAGAACTAACGAAACTGACCCGTTTTGTTTACCCTCTTGATTCATAGAACACTATCGATATTAGAACCCTTCACTATACAGGTAAACGGTAAACTGTACCAAAAACATGCATTGTGATGATAATGTAATTGTTACATTTATAGACTGAGTGCTGAGATCAACAGAGGGCGAACTTCATCTTTAGCAGCAGTGACATAGATAGAAGTCCCTAAATGATGAGTAAATCTAACCCAAACCTAAACCCAAACTCAAATGCTAATGCCCAAAGGGTAAGGAATTCTGAATGAGACTCACACTCCCAACAGGAAGTCATATCTACTAATACAACCCCAAGCCTAGCCCTAACCTAAAGCCTATTGAGACAGGAATGTCAGTCGGAGCAAGTCCATACCCTAATTTTCATCAAGACATCAAGTATGAATCTCATTCACAGTTCCTCCCCCAAAGAGACTGGGACCCAAACCCTTGTGCCTATTCAGTTGAGAGGGTCCCTGTTAGTAACGCTGTGCTGACTGAGAAAAGTCCCTAACCCTATTGTCTATAAAAGCTAACATCACCAAAAGTGAAGTGGGCCCAGCAAAAACAAGCACAATTTGAATTTATGAATATACTTGATTCTTTTCCTGCGACAGACTAAATACATCTGCAAGGTGTACAAGTATGTCTTCACGACTGAACATTCTGGATCTGGGAAAGCGGGGACTTTTTGAAAATGTATTCCCAGACACCAGGTAGGCACTGTGTATCTCACATTTGTGATGATGTAATCTCTCATCTTCCTTGCTTCCTGTTATAATTTAATTCTTGAATTAAAACTTCAGTATGCCCTGGATGCTTTTAATTTATAGAGAGCAGTTCTGTTTTTAGGCTTCCCAGAAGTTTCACTTTCAGCAGCATCAGTTAAGTCGTAGCCCCTCTTCTGCTTCCTCTTCCTCTTCCCCTTTTTCATCTCCTTGGATAAGGCTGCTGATTCTTTTAGAGACAAGTGACTTAATGTGAATGCCTGAAAACTTTCAAATAATTTTTTTTTTTGAATGAGAACTGCAAGCAATCCATAGATTCCAGAACAGAGTCAGTATCAATGAATTTTGAGTTTCTATCGCAATGTACAACATACTACTGAAATGTCACTGTGAAATTTTTAGAGAGGTATCAGTTATACAGTAAGACCAGCACATAACACATGTGGATTTCTGAGAGAACTGATTGATCATGGAGCTTCACTTCTTTACCTAAACTTGAGTGCTCTAGTCTTTCCTGTTGAATCCTTTGTTTTGCTTTGCTTCTCCCCTCCTTGTCCCCAGAGCCTTCTCTTATTCTCAGCACCCTTCATACATTCACCAGCATAGGCAAAGTAATTTTTATGGAAAAATCTACATTTTGGCTCCTGTTTCTAAACTCTAAACTTGCCTATGGAAACAGTTTTTGAAAGACTTCACTGTTTCGTTGTATCTTCCTCAGATTGCCTGAAATGAAGGAGTTGCTTTCAAGCCCACAAGCAATGTATTGTGGATTTGATCCCACAGCAAACAGTCTGCATATTGGCAATCTCCTTTCCCTGATAGTTCTCCTTCATGGTCAGAGAGCAGGGCATAGTCCAATTGCTGTGGTAAGAAATCAAAGGCACTTTGAAGCTCTTTGCTTTACATCATTATTTTGTGGCAAACTTTCTCATGGCTCTGCCACATTTTTATAGTGTCACACAGTGGTGTTTCAAGCAAATGAGTTTGCATGTACTCCAGTCCTTTATATCATATTATAATATACTGAAATTATACTGCTTATATCCCTGACAAGTGCCTCATGACATCAGAACTGATGACTGTAATATTTGCTTTGTGGCTTTGAATGAAATTTCATTTTATCAAAGGTCAGCTGTGTAAGTTCGTGGGTCACTGTCTACATATTGTTTTTACAGAGTGGAACCCCTCCATAATGGGCATGGTTGTAACGGGAACCTGGTTTCATCTGTCAGAGCCTCAATTCCTGTCTCCCCCCCCCCCNCACTCCATAGTTATTAAAATAGCTTTTTCATTGTGGGATTGGAAGAGCAAAACAATGGCATTATGATATTACAGCCTCATCTTCCTGTGGGTTTTTGCACAAGTAGGGTGATTTGACAGCATATACTGGTGACAATTTTAATCACATTACCCACTTATAAATCAGTGCATTTCCCTCTAGCACCACAACATTTAAATGTATGTGGTGCATGCTCAAATAAGTGAATAATTTGTGAATTCCGATTCCAGTCTGATTCAGCAAGATGCTCCTTACATATTGATTCAGTGTGTCAGATCTCTTCACCTTTTTTAACGTTTTATATCCATCAACTTTGGTAGTTGGTAATATTGTACTTTTGTTAAATCCTATACACTATCAGGAAATGGTGTTCATGCAGTGATAAAGTTACAATGTTTTAGTCAGCTAATGTGATTTAAATGGACATTAGTATTTGCAAGGATGAACTCATCTCGCCTGCCGTTTACAGCCTGGCCCCCGGGGACTATCAGTGTCACACATTAAACCAGTAGTGGATATTGATTGCATGTAATGTCACCAATGTGAAGTTTGTTAACATAATATATAATCAGGAGAGATACAGTTCTGGTTAATCTAAACAGCCCACTACAGGAACAATGGGGCATCATGGTATAACAAAGGGTGCAATTTTGAAAGTCCTGCCCATTCCATATTACTTAGGTTCACTGAATTTGTTTGCGCTGCAACTGAGATAAAAAAAAATTGAATTATTACAAGTACAGTAAATTTCTGATCTCATCATCAACAATCCTGTTGGTCATAATCCTCTGAACTTTTTGATTCAGGTTGAGAGGCATGGCTATTATATTGCAAGACAACAAGCTTATAACAGATTTAGAGAATCAAGCCTGTCACATAAAGTTATCTACATATTCAGATGGAGATCTTGTGTTTGAATCACTACATTGTTTGTCTATCTGTGGAGTATTGTTAATAAGCTTGATGTGATTTGTTGCAAAGGTAGGGGGAGCCACAGCTTGTATAGGTGATCCAAGTGGAAAGACAAAGGAACGTGTGCCAATGACGGCTGAAGATGTGGAAAATAACACTATTGCTATCATGGAGAATGTTGAAAGGATCGTTAACAACCACAGGGACTGCATATACAGTGGAGAACAGAATTTACCCCAGTTCAGGTGATCCAGCATTCTTTAGGTCATGTGATAAAGAATTTGATGTAGGCCTACTTATCAGAAACTGGCATAATCTTGTCACTGTTGAACCTCACAGTTTTGAATTCCAGGGGATAGTTTGAAAATTCAAGATCACTGTGCTAATTTGATGTAGAGATAAAGAGCAAGGGATGGAAGCTTTGCAAAGAGATCATGAGGTTCAGCTGAGCTGGAATTTCAGTGTTTAGTAGATTAAGGGAGTAAAAAGTATTATTTGAGAAAAATTGAAGTATGTCACCATAAGACTTTGAGGTTGATTGAAAACATTGCTTAATGAGCTATTTTTTTGTGTGCTTTGAATACTGAGAGAAAAAAAAAGATGAGAGACTGCCATCTTAAACAAGGCTGGAAACAACTTCTCACACAAGACAGTTTGATAGCTTTTACAGTTACCCATTTATGAAAGAGATAAGAAATTGTACTTATCCGTCATTAGACAAGAGAGTATTTATTTCAGGTAAAGGATGGGGCAAAGTAATGGAAGAGTTCATATGTACTTTATGATGCATAGCATTTCTCAACAAAAATGCCACAACAGCACTTTGTTCTGCATCCACTCATGCAATAATGGTCAGCACTAACGAAAGACATGGTTCTCCTGCAGGATTCTCAACAATCATGACTGGTACAGAGGCAGAGATGTCATCAGTTTCTTATCCACTACAGGAAGATATTTTAGGCTCGGGGAAATGATAAGTAGACATAGGTAATAGGTCAGCTAGACAAATATTAAAGAATAGAACCTTGATATTACATATAGTTCGGTGCATGTAAGGTTTACATTTAGTAACAAGATATACATAGTAACAAGGTTCACCAGTTTTAGCCAGTAAGTGTAACCAATAACTCCACAAAATGGAACCAACTTTAGGATTATTTAAATGGGAGAAGATAGAGACAGATTTGGAGAATGCCCATTTAAGATGCCTCTGTGTCTGTCCGGAAATCTTGTGTCCACATGCTAAAATGATTAGAGCAGCTGCTTTCAAATGTGTCATTACAGTAAATGCCATAACCTCCATTGCATCATAAGACATAAGCAAGTCTGCTGCCCACTGTTTTGATTCTCTCCTGCTTTTACCAACTCCATCAAGCTAAGTGCCAAATTGGACTGTTCGTTCGGTACATGGGAGTGGCCCTGAGCCACGTGATTTAAGATAATGTCTTGTTTCCAGTTTGCTTATATGCAATACCAAGGTCAATATTTAGATGAAAATGCTTAGCAGGACCAAGATTTATTTCACAACAGTAAAGAAGAGAAATTTCAGCACAGTAGGACTGTATATGAGGTATGGAGGTATATGTAATAAAGCGGTACTTAATATTAAGGTTCTACTGTACATTATGAACACAAATAAAAGATGAAGAAATATTAAATGATTGGAGCAGAGCTTGTTCACTCACACCTCTCAAATTTTACAACCCCAGAATGTGTGGGTAAGTATTTTTAAATTCTTCATCAAAGTACTGTTGACATTTGCCTGAATGCTGCCATATGATGAATACAAATTTATAGATTGTGGGCCTATAAAATTGCAGTGTTCTCGAATTTCATCATTTAGGATACAGAGGATATTTAACATGCAGGTATCACAATATTATACATGGATGGATGTGATGCTGGCTTTACAAAAACTTTTCAGTTCCTATTTTAAAACCAGAAACATATAAATCATATAGACTAGATACGATAGTAATATTCTTTTGAAGGATTGTTAAAGTCTTTAACAAAACCACTGGATGAGTGTTCCAGGGAAACTTAGTTTTAAATCTTTTGACGATCACTGCTGGATAATGAACTGATAATCTCACCATTCTTTGTACCTGTTGTAAGTTCAAGGTATGTTGTCAACCGCAGATGGCGCAGTATTTTCTGTGCTAAATCCCATCGAAGCCCATCTTTTTTATGCAGTGTTAAATAGGGTTGCCTTTAGGAAATGAAGGCTGTTGTGGAACTATGTTCCTTATTATTAAAAAAACACATTTGATAAAACTTTCTTCTGATAACAAATCCTCATTAGCTTCTCTGAAGAATGGATGTTTTGTCAGGATTCCTCTGTGCTAATGATCAGTACTTGTAAAATCACAGTGACATTGTACCCATCCTAGGAATCTGAGAAAGCTATTGAGTGATCTGGCCTGTTTATAACATGAATTAAGTGAGCAGGCCTTGTCTTGATACAAGAACATTAACTCCACAGTTATTATCGTCATTATTATTATTACTCCTACCTGTGAAAACGAACTCTGGTATCAAATGGCAGTGGGTTCCTTTGATGATGTTCTTCACCAAAAAAACACTATATCAAACTTCTTTGCAGTGTTCAAAGTAGACTAAACAGCAAAGAAGGCATCAGCTGCACAGAGTTCATGTACCAGGTGTTCCAAGCAAATGACTGGCTGCATTTATTTCAAGAATACAACTGCAGCATACAGGTTAGTTGCTATTTTGGTTACCAGATAGTAGGATAGTTCAGTATTCTAAACACTCTCATCACTGTTTCTGCTCTACATTTGCTTATGGCAAAGCATTATCTCACTTTGTTAAAAATTTGAGTATGCCTATTTATTGTTAGTCAGTGCGACATATTCCAGTTGGCAACGGGTATATGGGAATTTAATTAATAATTATAAATTAAAATACCATTACTTTGGTCTTCCAGATCTAGTTTTTTTTATGTAACCATTAGCTTGGTCTTACATTGTCAGGATTATTATTGTTCACGAGAAGCATTATATTGACAGTTCACTTTGTTTTGGGCAGTATTGGAGGTTCTAATATAAGATTTAATGTGAAAATGCCATATATCTAAACATCTTTTATTTACTGTAGCTTTATCTTGCAATAATGATATAATTCTAGCATGAGAAAAACTCAAAACATACTCATGAAGCTTCTAACTGAGAGAGATCTTCTGTTAAGAAGTGTAAATTCATTTATTATTATGCCATGCATACAGTAAATTAGAAGCTTTATGGGTATGTTTTGAGTTTTTCTCATGCTAGAATTATATCATTATTGTACACCAATTTGTCGCTATCTTAGTAAAACAACTGATTAATATGTTGGGAAATATAAGTTCATTTGCTAAGAACCATGTCCACATTTATTGTTCACAGATAGGAGGCTCTGATCAGATGGGAAACATTGCCTCAGGATTTAACCTAATACACAGAGTCACACAAAAATATGTCTTTGGTAAGCTGAAGCAAAAATTTTAATGACAGCTCAACTTAATCTTTCATGTGGCTGTTCACTTATTCTGATTATATAATTAGTGTTTTCCCATTGAAGATGTGGCTGTGCTCTGCAGTTCACAAAGTTTTTTAAGTCTGTTATGATCCTGTTTTATTGTTATGGATTTATGGCCTGGCTATTCACAGTATGAACAATGATGGGACTGGCTTCAATTTAGCAGTTGTTTTCCTGTCACCAACTTCCGTTCACGATATATTATATAAATTATTGCTTACACATATAAGAAACCACATCATGCACACAACTGCTGGAGCATACAATACTCTAGTATACATCTTGAGAATGGAATTGGAGGCTGTCTTGAAATGGCTAGTGATGTGCAGGGCTTGAACCACTGCTACTGTGAAAATCACAGGCTCCCAGATTGTCTTGGGAGGACAGGAAACTCCTTGTTTGATAGCAGAGAGGCTGAAGTGTTTAAACTTCTTAGCAGTCTGATTGGTGTCTAGGATATACTCTCCAGGACATTCTGATATCACAAGAAACGACATTCCTGACAGAATGGTCAGGAACACACAGGTGTCTGGAATTATAAAGAATTTCAAGGCAGATATGTTGAAAGAACTGACAAGGAATTTGAGGGGGACAGAGGAGAAAGAATGGAAGGAGCGCCACTACCTACAAAGAATATCAGAAATGGGAGGAATAGGAGTAAAGGAAGAAGGTACCAGCTTGCAGGAAGCTCACAGAGGATCCATACTCAGATAACAAAAGGGACAGAGACACTTTGTTGGATTTTGGATAGGGGAACTGAGCACATTGGAGCAGTGCGGAGTGAAATGATGTTGTTTCTATCAACATGTAACAAATAAATTATTTACATTTCTTTTTTTTTTACTTGGGCAGGTCTGTTGGTTCCATTGATCCTTGCACCTAGCGGTGAGAAACTTGGAAAATCTACAGGAAATTCTATGTGGCTAGATCCTTCAAAATCATCTCCTTATGAACTATATCAGGTCAGTTATATGACATTCTCTCACAGTGTTAACCATACTTTGAGATGTGTAGCAGGTTTACAATGTAATAAATTTATTGTTGTGTCAGGTGATGGGTTGCCATGGTAGTTTTTCTTGTTTAAAATCATTTCTGTGCATTTAACTTTACCAGGTCTTCTCTTGTGTTACTTAATCAGGGAGGAAATTAGCCCAATTTGCAGTTTTCCAAATGCTTTATACCATGCCTTATAAGATACATAAAGTAAGACATATACAGTATTTCCGTTGTCAAATCCTCACATGGCATGAAAATTAAATACATCTTAAACTTTTCTGGAATATCTGTGTCTCACAAGCAGCTTTGCTACTGAGTTTTGACCATGTTACTGGCTCAGAGTTCATCCCTTCTTCTTTGTAGATTTTAGTGCATCAATGTGATGCACACTGCCCTTTTCTAATTCAGTACATTTTGCATGCAAAATCGTGTACCAAAATGCTAAAATGTACATTTGTTGCTGGTGTGGTTAATGAGCTTAGACAAACTTTATCTCAAAATGCAATTGTTCCTTACCAACCAGATTTCACATTTGTACCTGGGATACATTTATGCCCAAACTTACTAAAGGGTTTTCAATATTTATGTCTCAGACTAGGTTAGACATTAGTTAGAATTAAGTTAGTTAAAGGAAAGGACTGCCTCTCAGTGTGACACGGTGAGACTTATTCTGAAAATAAAATGCCTCTGTAAGTATAAGCATGACTTGGTCTTACATACATGTGTGAAATCTGTTGATTAAGTAATAAATGCAGTTTGAGATAAAGTTTTCCAAAGAACACCACTTAACAACAAAAGAAGTGCACTATTTACTACTTTGATGTACAATTTTGCTTGTTAAATATACTCAGTTTGACTATCTTAAAGATCAACTTGATCAACATGTCAACATCTAGACACTTTCCATTGGTAGATCTTATATGCCTGTTTAGTGAGCTTTAGATCTGGTTTAGTTTGCCAAGAGTTTGGCAGCTTATGGAATCTGTAGTTGCACTGTTGACTGTATTTTCATTTGAGTTGTTGTTCATTAATATATTTTTCTTCAGTATTTCATGAACATGCCAGACTCTGTGGTGGAGAGGTACCTGAAACTGTTCACTTTCCTGTCGCTTGAGGAAGTTGATGCCATCATGCAAGAACAGAATGTAAGAAGTCACAATCTAGTTCAGTATGACACTGAATTTGCTAGATCTGGATCTTTATAATGCAATTTTTCTTTTACCTTACAACATTCTCAGCTCACATGTGCACCAGTATCTCCATCAACTGACTTGACAGTTTGTTAGCCTTGATATTATCATAAAAAAAGAAGTTATTTAGTTCCCTTGGGATTTGTGTTCTTTTGTGCTCTGCCTGTGATGCTTCTTCTGTCACATTCCAAGACTGATATCGATATATTGCTATGACTTACTAACTTGTCTCACCAGTAGTAAGATGTAATAGAAAGCAAAGACATCACCTAATCCATGTCAGAATCTTTTATCTTTATGATTACTTTTTATTACAATCACACTGAAAGGGAGGAAAGATTTAAATTGATTGGTCTGAATGACTATTCGTTTAACCCCTTGACTGCTCTTTTGACGTATGCTGTACATCGTGAAATCTGTGGCGGTCCAGTGCGCTGTTGACGTACGCCATATGTCATGCTAAATCACTGTTTTGTTTCGTCTATATCTGGACACAATCACACTTTTGAACAATGAGATTTAGTTCCTCTGAAAGCCAGTTGTTTCTGTTCTTAGGGAATGATGACATGAGGGGGAAATGCTTGTAGCAGCGAAGGGGTTAAGATGGTCATTATAATGATTATTTCCAGTGTTTATGTCACCAAATGGAATCACAATAGAACTTCAAGATCTCGTACTTAAGGGGACCAGCCTGAAAATTTGAGATCATGATAGATTAAATATAGGGACTGAAGCTGAGTGACAAAGTGGCAGGGAAGTTGAGGTTGTGATGTTCTACTGTATAAAGCATTTTGGACATGTCGAATTTTTGTAATTTTGATTTGAAATTTATATGCTTTTTCTCGGATATAGGCCAGCCATGGTGTTTCTGACATCATCATTACAAGTAGTAACTTCTTTAAATTTTGAGGAAGAAAAGAAAATGGAGATGTGAAAGTTTCTGGTTTTACTTATCACAGCATTGTAAATGAGGGTCACTATACATATTTGGCATTATCTGCGCCTGCAGAGCATGGATGTTCATTATCATGATGATGATGACATAGATGATTCGAGATCCAAGAAGGAAATGAAATACACCAGTGATAAGTCATAAGCATATGCATAATGATCAGCGATGATGACAATGTCATGCTTTTACATACATCAGTGATAATCAAATTGTAAAGTTTATTCTTCATGATTGGTGATTATTCCCTAGTGACAAGCATGCTTCTTCCTGGCCTGAGACACAGTAGTTTTGTCAGGGTCATTCAGTACCATCAGTGTGGATTCCAAACATATTCAGTCACAATGCATTGTTGATGCCATGAGTGTGCCTGTAATTGTGCTAATTTTTGCCTTACGTCCTATCAGAAATCTCCAGAAAAACGGCATGGCCAACGGAAACTAGCAGAACAGATCACACTTTTGGTTCATGGAGGTCAGAAACATATGTTTTTTTAATACTCTTAAGGAAAAGATATACAAAGTAACAATCACATTTGATGCTATCTTACCAGACACAGAGGAATGTATTGAACCTAATATTGTTGAACAAATTGGAAGCTGTGTAGTGTTATTTACTGATCAGGTTCTGTATCGGCCAGTGCTGTGCTTGGACGCACCATGTAAATCAGTATCATGAAATAACTTTTTTGTAAGTCTTTTTAAATTATGCAGCAAGTACTAGTACATGTACCATTATCATTTTAGCATCTTTCAATAAAAGGGCTTGTCTTTGCACAAACTAATTTTGAGAAATTTGAGTATTTCTGTATAAAGGTAGCTTTTTGCTTCAACAAAATTCTTGGTTATGTCAAGAGCATTCAGTTTTGAAAATATTGTGTGTTTTGAAATATGGTTTGGAATACTTGTCATGTACAGTATATGCAAATAATGATTTTGATGGAAAAATCAACATATACCCTTTGTCCTAAGATGCTTGTTGCCACCATGATGTCACAATGTGAAACAGTGTCACTAAAGATTTAGCATGATATTTCAGTGCCTGTCTTTTATCTCAAGATTCTTGCTAGGTTATAGATGCCCTAGGGATAAATGTGCTTTGCATCATGAACTCTTACAGTTCTTTGATTTCAATGAAATTTCATGATTTACATGGTCATTTTTGAATTTTTGTTGAAACGTTAATACTGCAGTTGGATATAAAGTTATTTTTCCCATTAGCCAAAATATATATTAAAAAAACCCTAAAAATTATATTATTCTACCTCGCAGAGTTATCATATATTTTTGTTCTTTATTCAAGGGAAAGAATTGTTGAGAATTGATATGGATGTGGAACTTCAGTGGGTTACTAGTTCAGTTTTATGGTTAGTAACATATAGGTTAATTGATGTTGTTTTTCATGAACTCTTTGGTGTACATTTTCAGAGTCAGGTATTGAATCAGCTTTAAGGTGCACGGAAGTTCTGTTTGGAAACTCAGTTGAAGCTTTGCCCAAGTTGAATCTGTCTGAACTGAAACAGCTTTTTAAGAATGCACCAACCACAGAAGTGGAAAATGACCCAAGGCTGACTGTGATGGATCTGTGTCACAAAATCAAATGTTTTCAGCGTGATGGTGAGTTGTGCTTAGGATAATGAGCCCTATCTTTCCACTGCTCCAGAAATATGATGAAATCATGTTAACTTTTGCACTAGTTGTCACAGGTAAGTTAAAAAAAACCAACAGACTGTGGCATAATCATTAAAATAAAAAAGTTAATGTTTTTCTCACAAGAGCCATATTGTGAGATACTCCATATTGCAGCCTTTGATTTGTCAAATGAGGTATGATAACATATTGTCCTCTGTGTACTTCTGTGCTGAGGTTAAAATTTAAATATTGAGAGGACAGATTGGAAAAAATGACAAACTGATTGCCTGTTGCCAAGTTGTACCATGACTATTTTCCTGACTGTCAGAAAGGTTGTTTTATACATGATACTAACCTGCTCAAAGCCTACTCATCTCAAGCCACTGGTAAAGTTTCATTTTTGTGTTTCCAACTAAATTTAAATCCTTCCAGTTCAGGTTCTGGGTGAAGCATAGTTTCATAACATTCAGTATCATTTCTTAATGCAGCACAGTTTCTCTTCATGTTCAGTGTGCATTTTATGTCCCTGAGGAATACTGTATCTCAGTCATTAATGGAGTGGAACTTCATACTTCTGAGCTATTGATTTATGAATATATTCAGTTTTGGAAGCTTAATCTTGGAGCAGTTCATTAAAAGTTCCTAGGTCAGCAACTTTTAAGGCAAGCATTCCAAGTTACATGCTATATTGTGCGAATGGTACCTCGGCATGTTGTTGATGATTTATTCCAGTTGATGCTGATCGTATCATCAGGGCTGGTGGCTTCTACATTAATCAACAGAGAGTGACAGAGCCAGACCACCTGCTTAGGGATGGGAATCATATATTGTCGAATAACATAACATTGGTCAGAGTAGGTAAGTGTAATATGTGCATGAACTCTCATTTGTATGGTAGAATTGTTGTCATGAAACTTAAAGAACCGGCCAAGCTGCGTGGGTTAAACGAGTTCTGCGTTGTCCTTCAGGTTCTTGGCACCTATTAGAAGGGCAAATCACTCATTTTGTACAATCCAATTAGTCTGCTAATATATAAAATCCCATTTTTGGGGACCCTGCCAGCCATTATGTGGGTCAAGAAATATGTAAAATGATCTGTGATCTAAATGAAGCATCCAATTTGATAGTTTCAGGTACAGTCTGAGCCTTCTACATAAAAAAATTAGGTGTGTAGGCCTATGTATTAGCATGCGGTCAAAACCAGCCTAATGAAAAATTGGGGACCAGATCAGAATTCGAGGTGAAAGAGATTTGTGAAAAATTTTGGTCGTTGACTCCCCCCCTCCCTCATCCTCTTAAAAGATCAGGCAACGGAAGCACATGTACTTTAATCTCCATGGCAGAAATTTCCACAAATCACAGTGGTATTTGTAGAATAACACAAAATATTGACAGGGTGAAAAAAAACACCAAAAACAATAGGTTCCAATAACCTTCAACAGTACAATATAAGGGGAAGTAACCAAAGAAATGTCAGAGGGCATTGTTTCTTCCATGGCCTTCATAGTTATAGTACTGCATGTTGTCGAGGGTCACCATATGCTGTCATTACCTTTGACTGAGCGATATTCACATGTGCCTGACTTAATCTCTGTGCACCAGAACACCAGTGGGCAAGGGGAGGGAAATTGTTACAGCAGCAGCTAGTTTTTTTGTCCTCTCTCCATCATTTTTTTCCTCTCATTCTGGCGTGTCACTTATATTATCGACGGTTCCCTGAAACTCATCATTGTGTTAATTATAAAATTTTATTATGAATGAAGAGAGCCTTAGAATGGGGTTTTTCTTTCCTGCTGGGTTAGGTAAGATTTCAGGTAAGGCACTGTCATGTTAACTGACTTCTGTTGTGCCTATGAAATTTGATACCCATGGTCAGTGTGGGGACCATGTCACCACTGCTCAGTGGTGCAATACCAACCTTCAACAGAACAGCTAACTTAGAGTCTATGAATGTGGATGCTTGGGAATTCTCCCCCTGCAAAGCATCAGTGAACAAGCTCTCTCCTCATATATGCTTATACTGTTTGACCTCAGGACTTCAAATTTCCAGAGACTGGTCCACAATTTCAGTTTGGTGAAATGCAGGAGTTTGTGAGTAATATTTGATATAGGGAAAAGGAGATTCAGGACCAGAGCATTACAACAAATTATTAATTAATTTTGTTGGTTTTTAGAGTATATGAGATTTACATGTTGAGGGCCCCAGAGGCCCCAGTTCTATTACATGTCAAAAAGTTAGCGTGGATAAAAGCAGCTTTGATTCGGTACAAGGAGAAAAGAATTGTAATTAGGTGCAAGTCAGTTTGGTGCATATCATGTTTTGCCTCAAAAGGCACCTTCATATCTTTGTGTTTTTTTCCTTGCAGGGAAGAAGACCTACCATGTCGTCAAGTGGCTTATGTGACTGTTAACATTATTAAATTGAGGAGCTGACTTCATTGTTATCAATGCCTTGTGTGCTGTAGCCATATCTTATACATGAAATTATGGTTGCATTTGCCAGAATGCTACAAGGACATCATAAGCATAATTATTTATTTGCCAAGAATGGATCAAAGTGATGCAACTTCAGAGAATGCCAGGGCAGTGGACTTCCTCGGATGCAACAGGATCTTGCTCACAACAGCATAATTTTAAATCCCTGCTTCTATCCCTTGAAAAATGAGATAAAAACACCTGCTCACAATGGCCAAAGAACCACCAAACCTAACATAAAATAATGACATAATCGTGAATCACTAGCATGTTGTTGCGAAAAGTAGTAGCGATTGATATCATTTATCTTGCAAATGGATAGAGGATGGATAAACTGTGTGACAGTCAGTGCAGATGTACCTGACGTTATGAAAATGGGATGGGGCAGAGTCATGAAAGGAGAGAGAGAGAGAGAGAGAGAGAGAGAAGGAATGGATAAAGAAGACCAAGTGAGGATAAAAACATGTGCTTGGATCACATTTTGGTAGAACTACACCTGTCCATATTCATCTGACTTAGGTTAAAATAACTCCTACTCTTTTCATGTTTTATCACGTTGTACATGTAGCAGCGAAACATTCATTAAGCATACAAATAAACTAGGGGCCAAGCGTGCCCCTCATGACAAAATTAAACATTTGTAATGCGCTGCAAAAGCCTACTGATAATGTATTTTTGTGTTGGGGGCCAGTGTGAGAGAGGTTTGCTCTTCCTGTTTGTCTTCGTCTTCCTCCTGTCTTTTATGTCCCCGGTGTGAATCTAATTTTTTTTTTCGTTGTGTTTTAATGGTGGTTTGGATTCAGGGGAGGGGATGAGGTTTTGGCAGTCTGATGTATGTTGATTTTTGAACAGTGCTTAGTCACCATAATCAAATGACAAACTGGACTGTACAGCTCAATAGCTTGCAAATAATTTACTTACAAGGAATGCAGTGTACATGCATGCATTCTGTGCTGCTTTACCATCTGCTCTCAGACTTGGACAGTTCCTGACAGTGATAATCATATTTTTCCTGTTTCAATTGTCTTTCTATGAAGTGATATATAATTTGCACAGGACCATTTCTCATAACCTAGTCTCGGTTGCAGTGGGCTGCCGTACCCTCCTCATTACCATCACACCTCTCTCCTCTTCTCCCATCTTTACTATAGCTGCCCTGTAATACTAACGTCAGTACTTTGCTTTTCAACTAGACCTTGGTTGAAATGTTGGAAGTTGCAATGATCCTGTCATATCCATGTTCACTGAATAAGTAAAAGGCCTATGCAAAACATTTAGCTTTCTTTTTGTTGTAGGAATACTCAGCATCCATTGTTCTCTCATATTTCAATATAAATTTGAGCAAATGAAAGTGTTCTTTATTCATCATTCTTTTCAGCAGTGTTTCTTATATACAGTATATGTGTGTTCTACTGATTTTGTGCTGTGGTGAGGGTGAACAGAGTTTAATGGAAAGGCTGTAAAACTTATTTCTTTTTGAAAGGTATGTTACACTTTACATCTCAAAAGGGCAATGTACTATATGGACATGTACGCAGATCGCTACCACGGAATAACCAATATCTGATCTGAAATTTTCTTTCATACAGTCAACTTTGCCTAATTGCCAGTCAACTCAGCTTGATCACAGTGTTTTTCAATACACAGGTTTTTTTTTTTATTTTTAAAATGTATGAGTTATTGGATAATCGCAACTTGCTCCAAATAACTGCAACGTCTCAGTAACTATAAATGTCAAGATCAGTGTTGGAAGGGTTAAAATTTACAAACAAATTTAGGCATCACTGAAACAAAAAAAAAAAATACCTAGGGCAGGATCTTGTTGACATGATATTCAAAATATCCACAAACAGGCTGTCACAGGCATGCCAGGACCATCATAGGTTTCTCCTGCAGGAACCCACACATCTTCATACCATCTACTGTCTCTCTCTGGGTAATTTACTGTGGACTACGAGAAAAGTTGCCTAGTCAAAGACCCTTACCACAGGGTACAGTACCATGGAGGTAATTTCATGACACATGCCAAATGACAGTCCCAAGACCATAGGGAGCTCCAACCCATAACAAAAGTACTGCTAAACTGCATTTTTTTTTCCATAACCCGATGGCTGTGATTAAGCAGAGTTGACTGTATTTAACTTCTTGCTTGTATGAGCCCAAGTACAGGTATTGTGCAAAATTGCATGTAGCCACAGACATATGCAATTTGAACATTATATTTTTGTCTATCTACACATTCTCAAATGAGCAAAACTTTAACACTGCATCTGAAGGATTAAAAACCCAGAGAGAATATTCTCAGGCTGACCACTGGAAAATCATGAGCTAGCTATGGATTCATTTGAAGAACTGAAAGTATCAGTTCAGCATGCTGAGTCTCCATCAAGAACACTGGTAAAAACCAGTCTTACTATAGCTAAATAACAATGAAAGACCACACTTTGATAAATAGCAATCAGAAAAAATCCTATTTTTATTTGGTTATTTGCAAGTATAATTTATACATGTACAATGCAATAAATAAGATACAAATTTACTTGTACAGAATTATGATACACAAAATGTATAGAGCAATATGAGCTGAAAATTGGAGTTCTTTTCAATTTCATTTGCCCTGTTCTTTCGATTTTTCAGTACCAGCTACCTGACAGCCAATACTGTATCTAGCACAAAACTTGTACCATCTACAATAAGTTATAAGAGGGATGTATCCCTATACATATTTTCTTCCTTACATGAACACTTTGAAAAGTGGTACTTCTGAAGACAGTTTAAAAAAAAAACCAAAAACAACAATTTATACAGTCATGATAAAAGAACAACAAATGTTCACCAAAACATTTCCTTCATTAAGATGCAGAAGATACTCCTGCTACCGGCAGTTTCTTTCACAACCTGAGTGGACTAATATCTTTATCCCTGTGACCTGGCAGGTCATCATGATAGTACAGAGAGATGAACTTAAGTAACTGTGTACGAACTTTGCATAAGAAAATGAGACACTGTCAACTGTTATCTAAAAAAAAAAAACCACATCATATCGCATCCCAAAACCAGTAAGTCATAACATCAAGTCATTAAAAGAGGCTGGATTTATATTTGAAAATGTTACAAGAACTTCCAACACTAAACTTGAATAACATTCTTTCACTTTCAACAGTCTGAGTCAGAAAGGAACAAAGTGGGAAATCATCTCACAAATTTGCCTGGCAGCTACTTGCATACTCATGCTTATTCTAAGTACTGCAGGAAAGGCTAGCCCTTACTATGTATGAGTACAGTCCTGGAAAACTGAGGCAACTTCTGACACACATACCTTAAATCATCACATTGGTTAATTCTATTTTCTTTGGTTGATCATCTTAAGTACAATGCTGACTCATGCAAGCTGCTGGGCTTAAAAGTCATATGGCAGGTTTAGAGCTCAAATTACACAGTAGCGAGTCTAGACAATGTTAAATACTTCACTGAATAAATAAAAGAGTTACCACAAGCACACAAAATTTGTGGAATTTTATTTTCATTTCCTTGAAGAGGTATCTAAAATTAACCCCTTCGTGACCCATATGACGTACAGCGTACGTCATTTTTTGCTCTTTGTTAATTGTGCCAAGATGCCGTTTGGACGTATGTGGTATGTCATGTATAGTGGCTAGCCAGGACCAGTAGGACGTACGTGGTACGTCAAATTTTTCTCGCATTTTCACTAATCATAGCAAATAATTAGAGCCAAACCGNAAAGAGATGCTATAACTTCTCTGCTCTCAAACCTTAGAATTATAGCTATAGATCCTCCACAATTTGATTTTCATGAGCCCACCTGCAATTCATGATCACTGCAATAGGAATGGATAGTGACAGAAAATTGCTGTTATTGAGTAGTATAGAACAACTGATGCTTACATCATTCTTTCCTCGAAGTATGTGTNTTTATTATTATTTATTGAACGTTATTATGTGAAAGGCCATTCATTATCCGTCAAAAAAATATATACTTTTTTATACTTTGGAGTACACTGGAAGTGAAAATTCCTCATGTATTGACAGACCTCTAAATTCACTGATGCTCCTCATAATTTTCTAGCAAAAAATATGGGAAAATTGAATCACCAAGATACCTTCCGTCACGAAAGGGTTAATGGATCCTGTTCACTGAACCTACTGATTATTCAAAAGTAATAACAATATCCTTGTGCAAGAACTTTCCATCTATAGTTTTTCCTTAAGCATGTGATTGTAATCTGGTTCATGAGATATAAAACAACATCGTGAACTATTCAATCCTACCAAACCCACTGTGAAAGAGATGCTATAACTTCTCTGCTCTCAAACCTTAGAATTATAGCTATAGATCCTCCACAATTTGATTTTCATAAGCCCACCTGCAATTCATGATCACTGCAATAGGAATGGATAGTGACAGAAAATTGCTGTTATTGAGTAGTATATTTAGAACAACTGATGCTTACACCATTCTTTCCTCGAAGTATGTGTAGCTTTACTACCCAGAAATTCTCATGTGAACCTGGTCCAATCTCGGGAACGAAATACCATTACTGGTGAAGAAGGCCCAGCTGACTAATGTGACCTGCTGGGCTTCAGCTTTAGGACAATAGCTAATACAAATATATTACATGTCTTTAAAAACCCGAGAGGCACCAAATCACAGTGAGGGCAGTCTCAACAAAACAAAAGCAGTGAAAACAATTTCATGCAGTAACAAGCAATTGCAGACTGGCCGACCTTACCTTGAAAGATCAGATTAATAGAGCACAACTCTGTTTTGATGCTTGGACAATCAAAACATATTACACAGCACACGGCTCTCATCCATGTAGCATGCACA
Organism: Ellobium chinense; assembly: GCA_033807755.1. Taxonomy (NCBI): domain Eukaryota; kingdom Metazoa; phylum Mollusca; class Gastropoda; order Ellobiida; family Ellobiidae; genus Ellobium; species Ellobium chinense. Next base: position 3,671,335 of record JAWQUT010000025.1, on the reverse strand, counting down.
GAAAGAACTAGCAACAACAAATAAGCTCATACTATTGCTTCCAACTCAGCCTGTATTCTTCCAGTGTATATCCTACTTAATGTTTAAAACCTACTGCTCTATGGTGAATGAGTTCAGACTTTAAGCTGGTCAGGGACCAACTTAAAGATGTCCCTGAGATATGGACTGCAGTCTTGGAAATTAGAGGTTATCAAACCCAGATGGCGGTTATTATAAGAAGAAAATGATAACTGCTGGAGGAAGATGAAATTGTGTTTAATACCGGTACTAAAGAACAATGAGAGGACTAATCTTTGGGTTTGTTTTATTCACAATGCCATATTACATGGCACAACACAATTTTATTGAAGCAGTGAAACTGTCTTAGAATGTTCATTTCCTCACAGAAATCATCACAGTGGCATAATAGAGAAAGGGATTCTTGAAACTCTAAAACATAGAATTTCACAAAATTGTGAAATTTTCAGGAAAGCAGGAACCTTCACATTTTATACTACAGTGGAACACACTTAAACCAAAAATACGGCTGAACCGAAAGAAAAATTAATCCCCGTTTTTTTTCTCTCTTTTACTCTTTGTTAGCGGACTAGCGATAAGCCAAAATCAACATTCTTGGGGACAAAGCTGAACTGAAAACAATGACCTTGATTTTAGTGAAGCTAGCGACCTATTCTTAATCTTACGCAAAGTATCGAGACGCCTTTCTCTCATCGTCAGGCCACCAGCGGATGTTGAAGACGGAGAGGGGAAGGGGATGGGGAATTGCGTCACTGATCAGCGAGTGTGCATTGTCTGTTGAATCTAATCATGCATGTGTAAGAAATGGCAAGCGGCCTGCTGACGAGGCGAGGCAGGCAACATGTCATCGTGATGAGCGCTGTCTGATGCGACGTGATGTTACGGCACTATGCAGACTCCAGGCGGGCCACACTTATTGTTTTCCAGGGCCAGATTAGGATCAGTGGTCAGTTACACTTGCCACGTGCCCGGCATTGCATAGGTGAGAATTGGCAAAAGTGGAAAAGGAGGAAAATCACTTGGCGCGCCGAATTTTTGCAACGCAGATAATTTATTACGTAACACTTAAGAGCGACGTGGTGCTTTAAAGCCTTCAGATATACTAGGCATATCATATGTTGGTTATGTTTTTGTTTTATATTCATAATGCAATTTATGTCAATTGAGGCCGAAACGCAGTAAGCAAAAGCCTATTGAATAGTTTACATTTTATACCTTCATGCCTTGATCTGTATCCTTTTCAATTCATGAAGACAAAGGAGATAAAATAAGAAGAAGCCAACAATGCTAGTCTACTTCTGTGCTACGGATTTTGTCTTTGAATCCGTATGGAATTTCCCTCCCGTAGAGAGAGCATTATATGCCACCAAGTGTCTCTAGTTTTCTTACAAACTCTCCAACTTTTTTTCGGCTATCTCTAATGACAGCACCGACGCTTCAGTGTTCCAAACAATCCACTCCCAACTTCAAACAAATATATTTCATTTCAGTTTCTTTGAGTAATTGGTCACAGCCGACAGTGTCGTTCCTGTTCAAAAGCAAAACTGCGAAATGTGCGAGAGGGGTTTCCAGATTTTTTTTTTTTTTAAGGCCGTGCCAAATCGCATGCAAGAACCTAAGCATGTCTGGAAAGGACCTCCCAGGATGGGTATACGCTCCCGGGGTCACGATTTGAAATATATAATAAAACATTTTTTACTACGAACTGTCCATGTATTGGATATACATGGGTATTAGGACTAGGACCTTTCTAGATGCATTAGAGCATCATAACAGGCAGATGGTTCTTTGAGTCGTGTTCAATGGGCTATAATAGAAGCCCAATCACTTGAAATACCAAAAAGTCTGAGAGAATAGCATGTAATTTTGTATAATAAAGTATTCAATTTTTATATAACATCCGCTGGAGCCAAAAATTTCACATTGGTTTTGAAAGAGCCAAGTCTGGCAACCCCCCATGAGAGGATGTGATACTCTCGATCTTCGATATAAGTACACATGTGACGATTACATTTTATTACATTTCGATCGAGTAGACTGAGTAGATCTACAGATCTACTTGCAAACAAATATTCAATACAAAAGTTTGTCAATGATTATCCGATACCGTCCGGAATCTACGACTAGGCGAACGGTAACTTCCGCCTTCGTTCTTTATTTCATAATTATTTCTCCCTTGGTTTGCGCGCTGGATGGCCGTGGCAAGTGGCACAACGGTTTTGTTCGGCGGAATTATTTTTTGAATGGCGGAAATGCAAAAATGATCTGGCAGAAATTCTACCATCTGGCGGAAAATTCTCACCTACACATTGTTACGAAAGCTGTCTTAACTGATAAAGAAATTAGATCATTCAAGGTGTCTAAAAGAAAGCACACCTCTTATTCACTTGAATTTAAAGTGCAACTGCTGGTGGAGGTAGATGAAGAAAAGCCTCTCAAAATCAGAAATCTGTTGGAAACACAGAATTCCGAATCCCACGCCATNCGGGTCTAAAACTCCAATTAATTCATATAAATTGAATAAATAAATGAAAACATAAACATAACAATATGCTTCCAATTTCTTTAGGTTGTGGAATACTCAGAGTACTGCTGGCAATGCTTGAGCATGTTGGAGACTTGCTCGCCTATCGCCATGCTTCTTGCTATCAGCATGAACCTTCAAAACTTTTTTACCAGCACCAGCATTGGCAGCATACGTGAGAGTGCATTTGCATATTGTGCACCATGCCTCTCCATTCACTTTACATTTCCTCACATAGTCCGAAAGAAAATCGCTGTACTTGTCCTTTTCCACAAGCCATTCCCATTTAAATTTGTTTTTGACTCGTGGATGCCCGGTGTCAATCTCACTTTCGCAACGCAAATGTCTCCACGATGGACTAACCCTGGTTCTTTATTAGACCTGGATGCCATTTCACGTGGTATGAAAAAGAAATTCACACACCTAGATTAGATCTAGACTAGTCTAGATCTTGAAATCTGCCCCACTCCTTGAATTCCCTGCGATAATCCACCTGAACTGACACTTAGGCTACTAGTCTAGATCTAATACTAAACACAAAATCGCACCACACTAGGCCTACACTTATAGGCTAGCATTTAGGGCACCGGAGATCATATATATGCCAGTTCACGAGAACGCGCAGGCCAAATTCGAAAATGAAATTGGCGGATGAGGTAAAAAACAGTAAGCAAAATTCGGAAGTTTGGCCTACCGACGGCTAAACAGGCCACCGAGTCAAAAACCAACGCTCAGAAAACTTTCGACTTAAAAATTTATTAATTTCTTGTTCCGGCACGCTGTCAAAACCTTTCGCCGCGGTAAAAGTCGGCGCGACACAATTTTTTTCCCCGACCGCAAAAAAATGTTGGAATTCCGATAATATCGGAACAAGTTCCATCCCTGAATCCACTCCCAACTTCAAACAAATATATTTCATTTCAGTTTCTTTGAGTAATTGGTCACAGCCGACAGTGTCATTCCTGTTCAAAAGCAAAACTGCGAAATGTGCGAGAGGGGTTTCCAGATTTTTTTTTTTTAAGGCCATGCCAAATCGCATGCAAGAACCTAAGCATGTCTGGAAAGGACCTCCCGGGATGGGTATACGCTCCCGGGGTCATGATTTGAAATATATAATAAAACATTTTTTACTACGAACTGTCCATGTATTCGATATACATGGGTATTAGGACTAGGACCTTTCTAGATGCATTAGAGCATCATAACAGGCAGATGGTTCTTTGAGTCGTGTTCAGTGGGCTATAATAGAAGCCCAATCACTTGAAATACCAAAAAGTCTGAGAGAATAGCATGTACTTTTGTATAATAAAGTATTCAATTTTTATATAACATCCGCTGGAGCCAAAACTTTCACATTGGCTTCGAAAGAGCCAAGTCTGGCAACCCCCCATGAGAGGATGTGATACTCTCGATCTTCGATATAAGTACACATGTGACGATTACATTTTATTACATTTCGATCGAGTAGACTGAGTAGATCTACAGATCTACTTGCAAACAAATATTCAATACAAAAGTTTGTCAATAATTATCCGACACTGTCCGGAATCTACGACTAGGCGAACGGTAACTTCCGCCTTTGTTCTTTATTTCATAATTATTTCTCCCTTGGTTTGCGCGCAGGATGGCCGTGGCAAGTGGCACAACGGTTTCGTTCGGCAGAATTATTTTTTGAATGGCGGAAATGCAAAAATGATCTGGCAGAAATTCTACCATCTGGCGGAAAATTCTCACCTATACATTGTTACGAAAGCTGTCTTAACTGATAAAGAAATTAGATCATTCAAGATGTCTAAAAGAAAGCACACCTCTTATTCACTTGAATTTAATGTGCAACTGCTGGTGGAGGTAGATGAAGAAAAGCCTCTCAAAATCAGAAATCTGTTGGAAACACAGAATTCCGAATCCCACGCCATCGATAATAATTGCCAGTCGACAGCAACTTGAAACAGCAAGAAATGAGTCACAATTTCAACCTGGGACGAAAAAGTTGAAAAAAAATCGAACCATGAGGACATGGAATCACCCTACCGTACCCTATTTGGATAAACCCAAAATATATTTAAACCAAAATAATAGTCCGGTCCCGAAAATTTTGGTTTAACAGTGTTCCACTGTATCACTTTCAGTACCATCCATAATTTATAACCACATGAGGAGACAAGCTGCTACTGGTGAGCCTGTCTCTCACTCATAATGCCAGTCACAGTTTGCAGACAAAATCCATTTAATGCTGCACATAGCAGCAGATGTGAAATCATCAAAGCCAATGTCTAATTTCATCTGCGAAACTTGTGTGTGGAAATAAGATGTATCAGATCTCCTCCATCCCACTATGCTTGAAAGTATCCTGAGAGGAGCATCAATTTCTGGAACCATGAAAATGCCTGTTCATCGAAACTGGAACACTCCAATATTTCTTTCTGGAACATGTTGCAGGTAAAGGGACTGGTACCTTTAAAGAAGAAAACAGATAACATTGACGAATGACATTATAAAAGTTGCCAGCACAAAGATGAAGTGAGCATTTCTGCATGCTCAATGACAATATATCCCTCCGAAAAATTGTGGTTGCAAATTACCACAAATTTCCACATATATGAGGCTTTGCGGCAATTTTGCAAATTTTCAAAAATTTAGCCATTTTCCACAAATTTGGTGCAAATTTTGTCAATTTTGGCACAAAAATGCCATTTTCATGTCACAGTTGAAACACTGCATGACAGGAACACAGGAAATGTGTTTCATTTCTACAACTTTGCAACACGACTGTAGTAAATGATGCGACACGGTGATAAATGAGACAAAGTTATGAACTATTTTTGCAAATTTCTGGTGCAAATTTTAAGAATTTTTGCATGCGAATGTTGCAGTTCTTGATGCAAATTTTAGAGGTTTCAAATACAATTTTCCGCAGGGACAGGAGAATACACTTTAAAATGCTTTTCTAAAAAAATTTTTTATACAAAACCAGCACTATTCAGAAACAGTTGAAATTCCAAAGTCATAGTCAGATTAGATCAGTTATAAACAAATTGCAAAATATGCATAATACCAACCATTTAAGAGAGAACCATAAACTTTGTGACATGTTCAAGTGTAATTCTTGCTAAATACAGCAGAAGTTGATAATTATGAGGAACCACATTTGTGTCACAATTTACTAATGCTCTGGCAAGCAACTGACAAGAGAATGTCATACTGTTAAGTCCATTCCATTACAAGTTGCTAACAACTCACATCCTTCACCATGTAATAACTGGTGAAAGTAAGTGACCTTGCTGGACAAAGCACCATTAATATATTGCTCATTAAAATAGATTGTTGCAGGACCCGTTTCACACCACTTCCAAGTTAGTTATATGCTGAATGCAAGGATGCCATACTGATAGTCCCCAATAGTTCAGATCTGTTCTACATCTTCCTTTTCCATGATAGTCAAAATATCAGTTCTGATGGTTGTTTGTCAGCATAAAGGAAGAATCTTGACAATGACCCTATTGAGAGTGTGATAAATGCATGACGAGACTCTTGGCTGAACATTTAGTCAACAGACACTTGGCGTTTTGAGGGTAACATGAGTAGAAAGACAGAAAACATGAAAGCTATAAAACAAAACCATCTAGTCCTTTTTTTCATGGGCCATGCCCATGTGGTGAAGCTGGAGGAGATGAGGACAGACAGACAAGCATGCCAGACTTGAGCAAAAGAAAGAATGACAGTGATCGGAGTAAGAGATAAAAAAGAAAAGACAGGGAGAGGTTGGACTTTACGGGGAGGGGTGACTGGGAGAGAGATTTCATGAATGTGAGCATGTATTTTGTGTTGAGACTGGCTAAGGGCCGAAATGAAACAAAACTTCAATAACTATCTGGAGGGAACTATCAAGTGCCAATTCACTATACTTTATAATACATACCATTCAGAGCTTCTATGGTAATAGTACCCCTCAATTGTAGCTGATGATTTCTGAAAGCAAATGTAATAGAAGCCAGCGAATGAAGCCCCACTGATGTCCTTGATGGTATGATCTGGTACGAGGAAATGTTCCTAGAAAAAAGGAAACAAAGCATCACTTTATCATCTAATGACATCAAGCATGAGAAGGCCATATATAATGCATTGCCAAATTTTATCTTATATGAAAGTCAGCAAAACAAATAATAGAACAGACAAATTTTATGAGATAAAAACTAATTCCAGTTAATTCACTGAGAAATTTCAGAATCAAAATTCCTCTTAAAAAGTTTATGTCTTTAACAAATGAGTTATCAATTTCTAGTTGAAAGCAATCACAGTGGAAACATTGAGAAGATCATCCAACCACTGTGGAGTGCAGTGGGTCATTTTCCTCAAATGTAAAAATATTAACCCTTGAATCACGCTGTGGGCCATAAGGTCCTGTGTCCATTTTCTGCTATTTAGCTCTCTAAATATGAGAACAAATTGACAAATGGGAACTCATTATAGTGTTCAGAGGGTTGTGCTTGCGCATAAACATTATTTGTGATATTATCAACAATTTTCAGTTCTTTCAAAATGAAGCCAGTTTAACATTGGCAATGGCTTGAAATTAACAAAATCTAAAGAACAAAATCTTCCATTAGCAAATTATCGACACCCGACACAGTTGATGATCTCATACGAATTTCAAAGGATTGATTGATTTTTCTCTATAAGATGTGGGGTACAAAATTTCACAAGATAACACTAAGCACCTCTGGGAACTTGGGGGTGAATTTTGTTACTTAACACTTATTCTACCATACCGCTCGCTTCCGCTCATGCTTCGGATTCTCATACCGCTCGCTATCCGCTCACATTCGAGAACGCCGATTAGCGCGTAATTTCAATCTTAAATTGCGAATGGGCGGAAGTACGAATATATAATAATACCGGAAATAGTATTTAGTTGGTGCGTGGGGGCAGTTGGATTGAGTTTATCGACGAGTTTCGCTTTCTTTGCACTTTGAGTTACACGATGGCTGAATCAAGACGAAATGGTGGTGGAGATGCGTTCGATTTCATGCAAACTCTTATCGCTGTTTGGTCTGTTGCAAGGCAATTTGCAGAGACTGTTTTGTTAAAACACACCAGGAATAATGTGATAAACTTTTATTACTTTTCACTGCAAGTTGACTGCAAGAAAGGCTAAGATTCATGGGAGTGGAATTTTTAACATTTTTTGTGTTCAGAAAGTGAAAAAAACATTCATAATTGGAGTAAATGTCCTTGAAATTGTGTTTTAATTAAAGTTCATCCATTTCTACAACTGCTGTGTAAGTTTCAGGTATGTGAGTGAAATAGATATTGTTTGGTGGTGTTTTTTGTGTACCCACTATAATTTCTCACATTTAATGGGAAAGAATTTGGGAATCAGGGGACATAAGAGGAATTTCAATTTGGGAGAATAAGTGTTAAAATGCTGACACAGATTTGCAAATAATAATGAAAGTTACAGTGGGGATAGAGTGAAAGACAGGAAGTGTACCTGGATAACTGGAATGCCACATAGCAGATTCGAAGGGAATTAATTTCAAGAAAATGAACCATTAACAAATTCAAAATGATGAAAGGAGAATACAGAGTCCGGGCCATACCTTCCATCTCATATATACATAGTCTGATGCCCTTAATGCTTCATAGTTGAAGTTGTCTGCATTAAAATTCTTGGCACAAGTAAGGAAGGAAGTAAACTTGCCCTGTGAACATGAAAACAAACTTTTAGGTCAGAAAAGCTGAGGAATGTATACTCTCTTCACTTTCTCACAAGTCATTCATAATCATCATTTCGAAATTCTGTAAAACTGTCCATGAAATAACACAGGCAACAAAACATCATGCCACATGCTGTCAGTATTAACTATTTCAGTATTTGATCCAAAATATGTTGCATCTTTTAATAGGATAACAGCGGTGCTGCACAATGGTGATGGAAGGCACACTTGGGACACCAGAATATTCTGGACTAAAATATTAAATCACCTGTGTAAATCTCACTGGATTTCTATATGGAGAGAAGAGGTTCAATGACTGCCAAGACGGTACTAGCATTGCTTACTATGCATAAAGATTGAATTTCATATGATGCATAAAAAATCTCTTTAATGAATGGCTAGTGAATCCATTACTAGGTTGGAATTTATAATCTTAAGAATTGCAGGACTTTAATCACCTCATCAAGTTTAATATTTTTTTCAACTGTAACTAGTGTAACCGTTGCCAAATTTAAACATAACCCTATAACATGAATAATTCTACATTTTCTTCCTAGTACACAGGACTGGCAGCTGGCCACTTTCACTCACTGACTTTAGGTTTACTTAACTGTTTCCAAATAACCACTGTAAACCTCCTGTAGTGAAGTGTTCTATAAATGTCCTTTATTCTTATTATCAAATTTACCCAGTGTTTCTTATCAACATCTTCATCTGCATCCCATTTACGAGTCAAGAAGGGATGTCGGCTGCTGATGATTTCTCCATCGAAATATGTAGTCAAAGTTGGATACTCTTCAGTCAGACCCTTTATTTTCAAGTAACCACAAAGAAAAGCCTTCTCCTCATCAACATGCTGCAAACAAAAAAAAATATGGAATGTCAATGAAAAGAAGTACAAGGATCCCATAAAAAGGCCCATGATTCTGAATGAAAAGAATATGCAAAATACATATTATATTCTGATATAGGTTTTGTCGGTCTGTTTGCTTTAATGGAATGAAAATATATACAGTAAAACCTGTGATGTAGAGGCACTCAAGGGAAATCGGAAAAGTGGTCTTACATGACAGGTGGTCCTTCATCGCAGGGAGGACATTTATAGGTGTTTTTGTGATTGGGTACTCCACGCATATTGAGACAAACACTGTCTCATCAGGTGTATCCTTTAAAAGAGTATCACAAACTATCAGGGCTTATATCATAGGGCAAATACACTGGTACAAATACCAACTACATATTCAGTATTTAAAAGCTAGACACCTGAAGATACTCTTGCCATTTAAAATACAGCACCTTGGAAGCCATTTACAACTTTGATTAGTATAATATTAGGCCCTCAGCTTAATGATCCATGTTTAACCCTCAAAGTTTGTATTTAAGAAATCAAAACAGTTCTTGGTAATAGAAATAACAAAGTAATAAGCTTGCAGCTGGAAATGTCTGTCTTCCTCAGGAGGTCTGTAAGCTTATGCAGCTTATGCGTGATCAGTGTGGATTAAAAACCATTGAATGTGGGAGAAAGCCTGACTTCAGTCATCAGGTTATATAATATCTTGCCGGTCCTTTTCCCTTCCCATTATACTGTGAGTACCCAAACAGGGACAGTCATACAGCAATCATTGCACAGACAGGTCGCTCTTCCCACCTGGTTAGAGAATAATATGTGACACTGTATAGAGAAATCCCCTAGTGGGATGTAAATGAATGTGTGACAGATGCCTGGGTATGTTTGCTTGTCTGCAAAAGAGATGGAGAGAAACTGAGAAAGAGAGGGAGAGAAAGATGAATAGAAGGGTTATGGTTGAGAGGATGAATTAATTTGTGAAGGAAGTGCTCAGACCATGTCATAGAAATTGGTGACTTGTCTATATATAAATATAATGTTTTATTAAGACTGACCTGATGGCTTATCTAATAATATCTATCACTAAAATCTAAATGAACTGTGCTAATACAGAATCAGAGAATGGCCCAGTCCCTGAGAATCTCATGTGGGTATAGTTGTATTACTCTAATTCTTATCATCACAGCAACCAAGACTGTGTGCATCTCAAAGTATTCCCTTAATCTTACTCTTAATCTTGTCTTCTTCTATTCTATTTCTAAATCTTGGACTTCTTCCATTGTCTGGCCTTAAAAACACATGAACCTCACCATTCAATTCATGTTATCTCTCAATCTATCAGCATGCACACCTGCATCTCACAGCTAGTCTATGTCTGGGACAGGACTGCCCTTGCATTCAGTGATTCAGGTTGGTTTAGCCACAAGATCGCTATTCCGCCTTCCGGGGTCCGCGATTATATGACACTCTCACCACCTCTAAATTAAATTAAATAATTCAATTCTTTTCTCAAAACAGCACAGATCTGCTGACTAATCTAAAACTAGACTATGAACTGTATTATTATATTAGTGGTGCTGTCCCGAGAGAGAGCCACGATTTCTATTGCGACTATTGGTTTACCTGCAAGACGACTTCGACATCATAGCAATTGCCTTTACTTTTCTGATGGCCTTGAAAACGAGATCCGTTGTACAACAAAGATGTTGGAATTCCCATCAAATCCGAATAGGCCGGGGGTGGCGGATCCAATTCTAAAACGTCATTCATTTGAAAATCATGCTCCATGCTTGCTGATGAGGTGTGCGTAGTGAGAAAAAGAAATGAACTACAGGACGCTGGACTATTCAGGCTGGACAACACAAACCAGAGGAGGGCGACACAGTTCTGGTATCATTCTGCATTACAAGTATCGCATATTGATGATTCCGATTTTGCCTAAAGCAATGAATATTAAAAGCAATGTACTTAAAAGATAATTTAATCAGGATTTAAATGTCCAGCCTTGGTGCTGAACGTGGAGGAAAGCATTTCGCTTAGTCTACTTAGAGACTATTCCAAAAACGTAGGCCTAGGTCTACAGGTCAATATCTGTAGACAGTCTACAATTATAGTCGCCCACATAGAATGAATGAGGATTGAGCGTTGTCTGCTCTTGCCCATTATTGCCAGATTGGCTACTTTACAGCTGAACATGCCTTTTTTTTAAAGCCCTGGCACGAAAATTTTACTCATAGTGGGTTGGCTACTTTTTTTACTTTTTTTCTGGCTACGTTTCCAATTGAATAAATAATTTATAATCAACCATAACATTAATAAAACCAATATTTAAATGGATAGAAAACAAAATATATAAATAAACAATACAATTCTCTGGCATGTTGATCTCAAAAGCTGACTCAGGTTTGGTTGGCAGGTGTTGCTCAGTTTATTGTCTGGATGGTCAGGCCTAAAAATTATAATTATTGTAAAATCAAGCTAATGCTTTCTTTTCAAATTTTGACTGATTGTCTCTCTTTTAACGGATTTGTACAGCAAGTTTCCAACTTTTCTCTAAGCCCAGTGCCTGATGCCGACTGCCAACAAAGTCCCTTACTAGAAACTACATCCCCTGATTCCCCTTCATCACAATAGCATATTTATTGGATCCGGCGTACTCCATGTTCTCCCACCAAAAACCAACTCTGTTCTGTCAGTTGTTATACTCCCTGCCCTGACCAGGTTCACTTCAACCAGTCACTGTAATAACTTATTGTTACCATATACCTTCTGTCGTCCCTTTCCTTTTTTCCAGACGACGCTCCTTTTAGTTCATGTGACCTTTTCTAATCTCTGATGCCTTCTTATGTGGCCCAAAATGACTTACTTTCATAGTATGAATTTGTCTGTATTGCCAGTTGACAACTTTATTTTCCTGATGTGTTCTGTCCTTTCATTTTTTTTTTTAAGACCGCTAAAAATTTAGTTCATCGGTAGCCATGGCCATTCAACTGCTAAATGATTAGATCATGTCTTTTGGCATATTTTCATTGCCCTTGGGGGAAAACATAAACACCAAGATTTTGGAGCCTTGGTCCCTGCCTTTAACTTTGGATACTTCATATTGAATAGGAATAATAAAGCCTCATTTTCTGCTTGTCTGGGCTATTTAAATCCTGTACATTCTAGGGGCCATGTTCTGATTCCTGCAACCCAAGTCCATAGGTATGACGTTACTAGCTATTAATTCAAAAAAAATTTTGGGCCATTGTTTAGCCTTGGTTTAGTTTTTTTGGGGAGCAGTTTTTTTTCACCTTGTGTTGGCGGTTTTTTCATTTCGAGACCTGGCAACTAGTGGTCTGGGTTACAATGAACTAAACTTGTTAAATTTGTTGTAAAAAAGAAACAAACTCAGGGACAATATCGGTGGAGGCATGAATACAATGTAGTCTAGATGTGTTTACAGCTGCAGAAATACAGTAGCATCTATACTATAAGAATGAATCGGGGGCATGGCACGCTATTTACAAACGCGGTAAACTCAGAAAACGCGGAAGGTAAAATTCCGTCGGAACCATCAATATGCAGGAAATTCGATAGAAGAGGTCTGGCGCCAATGTGTGTTCACCGAAGGTGCAAGATTCCATTAATAATATTTGGGAAAGGTTCTGTCGCTTTCCCCATTTTGCTCGTTTTATGGATATAATTAAAACATCGATTTCTGCTTTCCGTTCATTGGCGATGCCATAATATGCGGCGTGAAGCGATCGAGCAGACGAGCATTGACTGACCTAACGGATAAACGGGGTCACCCAAAAATGTCCCGTTCACTGAGCGGGAATGCGCAAATCAAGATGCTCATGTATAGATTTGGCAGACAGTCATCCCTTTCATAGAATGGGTGTCCATGCAAGAAATATCTACGTTTAAAGTACTTCATCGATTTTTAAAAAAAATTAATATCTATTTTAGAGCTATTTTCACATTTCTCGGTTTTTTTTTTAATTAAAAGTTTGTTTTGGAGAAATGGGTGTCCTTATAAACTATAAACACACTTTTTAACATGCGCAGAGAAAATGGCGGCGCACATTGTAAACAATGCGTTGAGACGTTTGTGTTTTAGTGTCAAAAGTGGGTTTACAGTACCACAGCTTCATTTTACCTCACGGATATTAATATTACGACGATATCTTCACAATCCAAGAGGTATTTTCACTGGGAAGCTTACTGAGAGTAAAACCAATTTGGCGGTTTTAGTTAGGCTATAGACTATAGACGTCTAGACTAGATCTAGACCAGACGTACGTCTTTGGCCGGTATCGTTACGCACCTAAGGATTTAGCCGCTTCTGGTGAAAGTATCAATTGATGTGGCATGTATTGCTTTCCACCACTGGAAAGCTCAGTTAATATACTGCTAAAATGTGCTGATTGCTGTGAATTGTGTGAATTTGTGTTGGAATCACAGCTCTTCGAAGTGTAGGGGGTGTGACTGTGAGTATGAGGTTGTTCTGGTTTGTCCGGGGTCATTGCGCACCAGCCAATAGGCAATACTGTTATTTTAACATGTTTACCGTAAAAAAGAAAAATCGGCGTGGGAGAGGTCAGGGGTCAAAGGTTTTTAAAAATTCGACGTGAATAGGTCAGAGGTCAAAACTACGTGCGTTCATTCATAAAATGAATATAAAGATCAGACATACTTAGACTACCATAATTATATCAGCTAGACTAGACTTGACTTCGTTTGGGAAACGAATTGAAATTAAACGCTATTTCCAGATCCTACCACCTCAGGAATATGAAAAGATGATAAAAACATTCACTAATTTAGAACTTCTATTGTCCGTTTATCACCAGCGAAGAATATTGAAGGAGAAACAATAGAATAAATTCACAAAAACTTTAATCACAAAGATGAGATGTCGAATGCGCTGACGGCAACAGGCGAAGAGGGCCATGACCTGCGTATTGACACCGGCCGCGCAACATCCGGCGACAACAGTGTAGACTAGTCTAGATTATATATAGTCTAGATCTAGACCTTGTTGGTAGTAATAAGTCTAGTGACTGTTAGGCTAGGCCATGAAATGAAGCACTCGAGCTTGCGGCTTGATGCATTTTCATTTTGATTCTTGTTTTCTTCTGCCCTTATATTATGGTTTGCTGTTTACTGTTACTTGAACACTATAATAGGCCTATAGTCTATTGGTGCAGGAATTTGTACTGCTAATAAATGCCAAGTTTCTTGACAAACTGGCTGAAAATTAAAAAAGGACAGCTTTGCTAAATATTATTAATATTAGATCCTTGTGAAAACCCATTTCCTGACTGCTGATGTGAAAATAAGCCGAAAATATATATGACCCTCATGAATAAAACATCGGTACAATCCTGGAACAGCACCGCTGATAGGTCAGGCGTTAGACGAAATGAATGGCCAGAGTCATTCAGTTAGTCTAACGCCTGGCCTACCAGCGGTGCTGTTCCAGGATTGTACCAAAACATCTTCTATACAGTAGAAATCAATAATGATGAGTGGTGAATGTATTATTTTCATTTCCAAGAATAAATCTTGGGTACTTCTAATATCAACTCCTGCATACTTTCTGACATGCCAAGCCTGATGCGATACGACTGATACCTAGATTAGATCTATTATTATTTTATTAATTTAGAACCAAGACAAGAGGAAAGATCCTTCTTCACTGTCTTATATTATGGTCTTTATAACAACAACTGAACTTATTCAAGACAAACACATGATTTATTGCAAGAAATGAAAGGTAATCCTCATCTACAGACTACAGATCTGAGTACATTGCAAAACTTTAAGTCTTAGAAATTACAAGTTAGAATTATTAGAAGCATTTTAGCCTCAAAGATTCTTCTTTATTTTTTGGACATGTTTCATATTGTTGTGATGGTGCTGACTTGTTTCTGGAAGTCGGCCATTATTGACAGATCTGCTGCAGAGCCCCATAGCTTAAATCCCGATGGCAGTCTTTTCTGGAGAAATTTTCCTCTGTCTGTCACTGTCAAAATATGGGCATTCCTGCAAAATGTGGTAGGGAGTTTGTCCCTTTCCCTTAACATACAGTCACAGAGTGGAGTATTGGATCTACCTATTTTGAGCAGCATTGCTCAGTTCTAAGCCTCTTTGCAATGGTTGAGAATTTATGTAATGACATTACTATTTCAGTGTTGCATTCCAGAAGTATTAGGAGTTCTTTCCAGTCCTTTAATGCCTCCTTAAGGGGCT
Source organism: Ellobium chinense (assembly GCA_033807755.1). NCBI lineage: Eukaryota > Metazoa > Mollusca > Gastropoda > Ellobiida > Ellobiidae > Ellobium > Ellobium chinense. The sequence goes on along the minus strand of JAWQUT010000025.1, from coordinate 3,655,992 downwards.
CCCCACTATATTGTGCAATACAATACTTGAGTAATTGTATTAGGAAAAGTGTATAGCAGTAGCCATGCAGTACTGCTATACTGCATCTATTGATGGCTATGCTATTACAGCTGAAAATTTGATAGCTGGTCCTACTACACATTTAATTTACTGTTATATCTGACCCAGAACTTGTCTTGTGCTGTTCAAGGTGATGTTTGCTCTGTTGAAATTGTTGATTTCTCGTTAATGTTTTAAAGCAATTAGTTAAACCAAGTACTTTCAATTTCACTTTCAGAATTGAAAAAGTTTTACAAGAATGCATCAATTGCAACAGCAGATGGTAAGTCTTCTTGTTTCTATGTTCAGCACCAGCCATTTTAAAAGTAACCTCTTCACCCTGATGATGCCTGCATAAATGACAGAAAATTGAAATTATACTCCATGTGCCACATGATATATATTGAGATTCATGAATACCTTTTGTGTCTTCAGGCTTCAAAGGTCAAAATTTGTATGCTGAGGCTACCAGTTTTGGCCAGTGAGAAACTTTATTATCTATTTGGTTATAGGAAAGGAAAATTTGTTACTCTATTGAAACTTTTATGTCTGACACATAAGCTGCTCTCTGAGATTTGGATGCCTGCTGAGGGCTCAGATATGCTGAAAAGCAGATGTTGCAGGGAATTAATGTAATGTAATGTAATGTAATGTAATGTAATGTAATGTAATGTAATGTATGGTGACAAGTGGAGCAAAGTGACAAATCTTGAGTTCTAGCTGACAGAGCTTTACTTGAATTTTACTTATTTTGTATTATGTATTCAAGGATGGTATGAAATCAACTTGGATAAGAGGAAACTACGCACACCTCACGGAAATGTATTCAGAGTACCTAGTGAACCCTTGGCTTTGGCAGTAGCAACAGAATGGAACTCTCAAGACAAGTTTGTTAACAGGCATAATATGCATTTGGTAAGTTTAAGCTCCATCTGGAACTATCTGCATTTGTGATAGCATACAGAAGCTTATCCTTAGTGAGAGATTCTCACCCTTTCTTGATTGATATACCCTTTATGTCACTAGTTGATCTCTTGTACTCCTTTCTTAAGTTAAATCATTCATCTGATAGTGGTTGGCATCATGAAATTGAATGTGTTAATGGATTCAAATTTTGTCTTACATTCAACAGACGTCATATGAAACCCACACTGAAAAGTAAATTCCCAATTGTATTTTTTCTGCATCGTGAGCCATCTGCAGAGTACTGAGGATATACTTCTCACCAATGTTTTCATCTATATTTGTTGTCTTCTTTCAGACGTCTCTATGTAACACTGCCCTTGAGAATCCTTTACATAAAACTCGAGATCAATTGACAGATACAATCATACATTTCTTGGAGACAGACACAGTATGGTAAGAATAACTTTGAAAATTGTTTGTGATGTCACTAAGTATTTTTTTCTTCTCTTCAGAATTCTAGTTTAAGGATCAGGATTTTTAATATGGAAGTGTTACTGTTAATGATGCAATTTGCCTGCTCAGGTAGTTAACAGCAATCTTTAGTTGCTAAAAAAATGTTCCCCTTTAAATGATACTGTTATTTATTTGGAAGTGAAAACAAGATTTTTTTTTTTCTCTAGAATTGATTTATTAAATATTATGGCACTTCCTTCCACTATGAAAATTTTATTGCCATGCCATCACCACACTGGCTCATTATGAAGAAAGAGATATTTTTCGCTGCACTTATATTAATTCTTTGTTTCTGATACAGTGTTACCTATAGCTAGTATTTTTGTTAGGTTTAGTTTGACTTTGCCAGAGAACCCCAATTTTAAAAAAAAGAGAGACTTCCTTTACATACTAAGCACCATCAGAAAGTATCCGGACAACCCAAAAAGCCCATGGATGTATCAGTGGTGATGGTAGTGGTCTGTGTCAAAGCAGCCAGCAGCAACAAACACAACATTTTGAAATTCTTTACCAGTGCTGGTATGATGGAACTTTTCAGGCTTTTCTGATTGTTTCAGATGGTGATGATAATAGTAGTGCTATGGTTGTATGGAATAGGATGGGAGGTTGTACTGTGCCTCTTTGTTCATGAATGATCGCAGTGGAAATGCTGGATACTTTCTAATGGTGTTCAGTTTATACTGCAGCTCATATTCGTAACATAACTTGGATCAGCCATTAAGCACATATATAATATAGATTATGTCACTTTATGTTACCCACATTGTGATAAAGTACTGATTAGTATGATAACATAGCCCCAGTAGCAATTTTTGTGTAAAATAGAAGGGCACATCATTGTCAACAAAAGAAAAGACACTGAGACAATTTAAATTCCAAGGGCAGACGCTGGTTAATAAAATACATGATACAAAGGTAACAAACGAGCAAACTAAAGACTAAAGTCCAACACCAAAGACATATGTGTTTGTACCACTGACCATTAAAGCCATGGAAAGGTAAATTTCTCACACTGTCTGCTTTTATCTCTCTTTTTGCATCTCAACATGTGTTCTGGACAATGAGAAGATGCATATTCCTTTAATATTATATTTTAGTCACATCAAGTGTGGTAGTGACACAAAAAATAATCTTTTAGTTACAGATTAACAGAACCACCAGAGCTAGACAAGTTAGAGCGAGAGTTGTGGGATCCAGTCCTAGACTGGGCGGCAAACAGGTAAATTTATGAAGTTGTGACATAACTGTACACTGGGAATGAAACGTTTTGGGAATACGGAAAAAAAATTAGTGAGAATTTGAAAAGTCCACTACAGTTGACTCCACAGAAGTCCAGCTTGTAAAGGTTGATTTTGACTTGAAATTTTGTTGTAGCACTGTAGTACTTTATTATTTAGATAACTATCTAGCATAGGAGTCAAAATCAAGACCCATAAACTCCATAATTGAAGGGTTTTCTTAGAGCAACAGATGAATCGAACTTCTGATGAGTTTTATTACCTTTTTTCAGTCCCCCATGGACAGCGACTCAACTATTATCAGCTATATAGGTAGATCATTGATGCTGGGAATACATCTGCCAAGCATTTCCTCCTCTATCTCGTGTGAATGTCTGCTTATGTCCGGTAACTCACTGCTTCGGGTTTTGAATCATATGCTTATATGCTTATTGTTTTGTATGGATGTCCAGCTTGTATGTTATGGTAACTGTGTACCACTTTATTGATGGTTACTGTCAACTTGTCATTCTTTGCTTTCATGCAGATATGGGTTAGAAATCACCCCAACTTGCAGTATATCTCCACCTATTGTCAGTGAGCAGTCAAAAGAGATAATTAGAAGACACCTATTGTCATACAGTGACTGGGCACTCTTTGGTAGGTGAACTTCTTGGCATTTCAGCTTCTCTTTATTGATCAGTGTATGTCAGCTTTTGCTTTTCAGATTAGGAGGCCACAGTGAGATGCAGGTTAAGACTTCATGGAAGGGGTTTTGCATGTCACCAACCATCAGGCCTCTGGTGTAATTTGGAGAGTTTTTTGTTATTGGAGAATTGCTGCATCTTATTGCTAATCACTAATCAGTTCACTTAAAAATTCAGCAATATGAGACATATTATACTAGCACCATTGTGATCTCTGCCGTTACTAAAGAATTTTGTTGTCTGACCTTTAATTTTATTGTTAACGTTGGATACTGTATGAAATATCTGATCTATTGATAATTTTAGAGCCTCGGGTGTGCATATTAATGACTTCATTCATGGTTAATACTGCCATTTTACTAAAAGAAAGATACATCTTTGTCAAATTGAGTCAAATTAATCTTTTTGTATTTTTATATAGAGCCATATGGTTTTTATATTTCCATCTAGGTTATTGTCTCACATTTTTTATAGTTTCAAGTGTTAGTGGTCACCTAGTGATAGTGATCCTCTGTGCTATGCTAGGAGCTGTGAAAGTTACGGGTGATTCCATGACAGTCTTCTGAAGTAATAATATTTTGAAACTGCAAGAGTGAAGTGGACACCACTGGAATTTGAGATTTATCTTTCTGCATATGACCAACAAAATGATGTTTGCTTTCTCACAGGCTACCATTATGGAGTAGATACAATCAAATCCCTCCTGATTTTCATGGCCTTGGTGGATAAGCACATCACAGTGGAGACAGCTGTTGACCTCGCCAGGCTGGAACAAGACTTTCAGGTTTGCTTCCAACTCTTAATGACACTCAGAGACCTCTTAAGCTCAAACCTCATGTCATTGAGCAGACTGCACACAATGGAGTTCTGTTAACACAACCATTCTTCATTCGAGCGCATTACCGTTCAAGCTCACAATCAGATAGCCATTTTGATCTGTCCATGAGATGGGAGACAACTCCATATAAGTGCCTGTAGAAAAGCAACCAGTAGGGCTATAGAAGTAAAACTTGCTGGGGCAGTACCATTAAATCTTGTCTAGGTCAAGAGTTTGGTGGGATCTCGCATATAAGCATAACTTTAACATTTTGCAATTGCTAACGACACTTCCTTAGTAGGTGGTCATGTATGAGCAGCAGACAGGAAATGAGCCGGCATGTACCACTGGTGTAATTTGTCTGGCTGTAAGTGGGAACATAATTCCCTGCCTGGAATACTCTCGGTCAACAGTTCCAACTGCTTTTATCCTTGCAAAAAAATACTCTGGATAACGCAAGACTTCTGATACAGTCGACTCTGCTTAATCGCCTTTTCTGCTTAATCGCCTCGTTTCCCAGGGAACCGAATTTTTTTCTATATAAAAGTCACTGGATAAACGCCTCTCACTCCGGATAATTGACCACTCTTCAGCGCCCATGAATTCAAAGATCAGCGGTTGAAGGGTTACAGTTGACAAACAAATGCTGTAATGTACACAGACATTTTAACTGCGCGACGGATGGCAGACCGGTTGACTGAGTGACAGCTGCCACCCCGGAACAGGTGTGTTAAGCCTTTCCTCCCCACCTCCCCCTCCCCTTGTCCCCCTTCGTCCCATGCTACGCATCACTGCCTTTGCCCGTCGGATAATGCTAATGCGCAGAAAGCAGTATAGTCTCCTCCCCCCACGCCTTGATTGTGACTGTCTGGTGGATTTCGGTTGGATCAGAGAACATGTCATGTGGATGAACGGTCTATCCCAACCATGCGATCCTACTCCTTATTGTCTGCTGGGCTACTGGGAGGTGGCCAATGAGAAAGACCATGGAGATCAAACATTTTGTGCCCAACAACACCGTCAGACTCGAGCTTGTCCTGAATCTGGCGACGAGAAGGTGTCAGTGCACGATATCAAACCACGACATCAAAGAAATTTAACCTCGTTGCCAAAAATATGGCCGAAATTACCTTCTCCGCTTAATTGCCCAATTTTTCCGTGATCCCGAGGAAGGGCAATTAAGCGGAGTCGACTTGTATTACACTCTCTAAAGCACAGTCCTTAGAGTGGTTGTGTTTGGAGAGTTTCACTGTACTTGCAACATCATAGAATGCTTTGCTGCAGTGTCCCATATTTTCTGTTTAAAAATTTACTCATGAACTTAGATACTCCATAAGCTAAAAACTATGGACCACATGTAGTCCGTTGGAGTTTAAGTTTGTTAGGCCCTTCTGTTTGCACCATGTTTAACTTTTTTTTTGCCACTATCTTTATCCAAAGACTGTAAGAGATCATCATCTGTGGAATTTCAATCCATTGCAACAGAATTAAGAAGATCGTAATAAAGTTTCATCATTAATCGTAGCCGTGGTTTTAAGAAAATAATAATGCAAGGCAAAAGATATCTTAAAAGCCAACATTCCACTCTACTCATATTGGGGGCTGACTTTTAAGAGGAAATTTTGTGATCACTCAGTGTGCACAAAACCCTATACACTTACTGCCAAAGACATGTGGATTTTGGTTCAGTGACTGTCAGCATATTTGAATTGACAGCTCTCCAGATTTTAATGATCAGCCCCAGGATTAGGCATAGGCCTATCAATTTTTGCAGTATTTATTTGCTTCTCTGATGATAATTTTTTTGTTTCTGTACTCATGACAAAAGAAACTAGACACATCATTAAACCAGTTTCACATCACAGTAAAACTACAAAGGACAAAGTCTGTTAGTCCATACCATTGAGCTGTCACATCCTCCATTTGGTCAAGTTTACAATACAGCTTACATGGAGTGTTTACTTCATTGTGGGGATCAAAATATAATATCATAAGCTTCCATGGTTGTGACCATTTTTATTGAGTGTGTGTGTTCTTGATACATTCATTGGAGCTTCACCTGCAAGTTTCTCTATCAGTTACTGACAGTTTCTCTGTCAGTTATTGAAATGATATCTCAGTGGTTTGTCAGAGGGAAAAAAATTATACAAGAGACACACAGAGAGCAATACTGACCCCTGCCATGGACTTATGACCCCACCACATTCCCTACCCCTATCTGTAAACTGCATCCTGTACTTGATTAAATATCACTGTAGATGTGAAATTCTCAAAGTTTTAAATGTAATGCTAGATAGTACTATTGTTCTGCATCTATATCTTAATTGAGGTATTAAATCATTGAATGACAAATCTACTTTCTGTTGATCATGAGTATGTAGCTTCTTTTTCTCTTTATAATCCTTCAGGCATATTTCTGTCATAACTCCCAGGTTTTTTTCAGGATGTTACTAATGTCTTGCATCTCAATGATCTGATTCCAGGCAAATCGATGGGGGACTGTTGAATGGCATCATGATATAGAGAAGTATGAGCTACGTTGTAGACTGGCAGCCGCAGCTTTGTTTATCCACTGGTGCAGTGAGAGCTCAACTGTCAAACAGAAGGCTTCAATAAGCCCAGTATGACCCTTGTTTCAGCCTTATTGTAATAATGGAATAGCCTAGAACTCTGCCTTTTACAGAAATAGATTGTTATATGTCAGATTAGGTCTACTTTACCTTTTGGCATCTTTATGCACAGCGTAAGTTTCTCTCTTTTCCATCATGGTTATCCTCTCTTAGCCATTACAGTTTCTGAGTTAACCAAATTTAAAAGCCACTGACTGACTGATAGAGAAAGGTGCAGAGAGACAGTTTTTTTCTTTGTCATGTGTGAAATTGTGACTTTGGCCCAAAGTCTTTCCATAAACAGTGGAGTTGGCAGGAACACAGTATGTTTTGTATGTGCATTAAAAGAAAGGGGGGGGGGNGGGGGGGGGGGGCTCACTGGTCTGTGGTAGTTTAGAATGTGATGAAATTTCTGGTCACCAGACATTCATGAATAAAAATGATCAGGCCTTTAAAGTTTATGTGTCTTCATTATAAATTAATCTTTGCTAGCTGGACAGGTTTTTATGAAAGTTTTATTCATTGAATTTGCATCTCTAATGAGCACCATAAGATACCTTGAGACTGCGGTCTATGTGCCTATTTCTTATCATATTGTTATGAACAGCTTATTTTAGGGTAATGTTATGAACAGATATTTATCCATGACACTGGCCTTTGCTCGTGCTGGATGAATGAGAATATGGACACCGAGTACTGTTCATAGAAAAGCTGCTTCTAAAGGCTGAGGTGTTACGCAGGTTTGGGTCTTTATAAGCACTTACTGACAGTAACCTACTGAATGACTGACATAATTTTGCAACTTTTTACTTCTGTAATATGTACAGCAAAGAATAAAGAGCACTGAATTCATCAGTATTTTGTCACCTTGCTGATAGTTTAGAATAGTAAAAGGAGGATGTCTATCACGCCTAGAAACCACTTATATTGACTTAATGGTGTGAAGTCATTGATGATCAGCAATATTGACAATCTGCTCCTCATTTCATTCATTCTTCTTAATAATAATAATAATAAATTGTATTTGTACAGCGCCCAATGCCCGAGGTGGGCTCTAGGCGTTTTGACATTTTAACATTCTCTCTGATATGCACGCAAGCTCACTTCAGTACAATAAATATGAGAAAACACTCGTACCTGAACACACACGCGCACACACAATCAATGGATATCAGTTTGATAATTTTCATATACTCTGCCATGTGGTGTCTTATCAGACACTAAAATGTTAGCCAAAAAAAAAAACAAAAAAACAACAGACCTGAAGACTGTTTTATTAACATATCAAAATTTTATTTTTAACAGACTGCATAAAAATACAATTGCAGTAACAGATGAAGATCCACCTCATACATCTGGAAGAAGAAACAGCTCAAAGGGTGGCTTCCTCTTCCTGCAAACCTTTTGAGCTTTCAGTAGTTTTCATTCTCAGCAATTTTTAAACTTTAATATTTACTTTAACATTACAGCTTAGCAGTTTAAAACATCATTCATTATAATAATAATTGATGTGAAAAGTTTCCCTATCTGCACTCTCTGTATGTTAATCTTCCTCTTTCATTTAAACACACTAAACTGGCAACATTTATTTTTCCAACATCACCCCACTTTAAATTGAGGCCTGTTAGGCTGGCATTACAGTTACTTTTGCCTGTATAATCAACTGGATCAAAAACTTAGGGTATGAACATAAATACAGCATTCAATTATTAGAACACACATATTCTTTATGTCTGTCAGATCTTTGCCTACTGGTCATTAAAATTCATTAACACTCTCCCATATAGCACATCCCATTCATGCCCACATTTCCTCATCTCATTCATTTTTCATCTTCCCTTTGTAATCCTGTCAAGCCATGGCAACAAGACAACTTTTCATTTTGTGTCTAGTCTGACTTAAGTTATAAATTTTAATGTTAATAAAGAAAGATGAAGATGAGAACCAAAATGCTCAGAATAAGTAAAACACTAACACTAACTCAGAATCTATGTGTTCATGTCTCATTGAGTTTTAACAACCTTTCTGAAAACATTTTACACAATCATGGGCTGCTGTCCTCAAAATTATAAGTTGAGAACTGAATTGTCATACAGCAGGACCTCACAACCTTGAACTTTCCATTCTCGTATACCTCACCTATTCATTGCAAAGCTCCAGTGCCTTGCTTTTCACAATTTGTCTAGCAGCCATTCAAAATGAAGACGTAAGCCACTTTTCGATTGTTATATTAAGTTGTGGTATGATATGAAAGAAGGGGTCACCCCCTCTCCCCAATGCCATGAAAAGATTCTCAGAAAATCATGGTGAAACAACAATTTTTCACTATAAAAGTAACCTAATCTACCTCACAAAAATTCAAATTTACTACAACAATTACTGACCATTTACAATATATGATTTTTTTTAAAAAAATCGATTTCTGCAAGAACCAAAACTTTGGTATTCAGTGACTCCAATCAGCTTTTCAGCTTGCTATCTCAGTTCCAAGTCAACGACATAAGCCTTATTTTGACCAACTCCAATACATTTCTAATCATATTCATCACCAGGCTTCAATTTTCTTCGCCAGACCCTTGTGGTTCAAGTCAGTGAGGTTCCAGTATAAATGCCTTGGACTTTATTGTTTTTAATACGCAATTTATCTGGTTCTCTAAGGACATGATATAAATGAATGCCAGTCTTTAGCTCTCAGTCAGCAGCATGTTCATTTGCCTCGGCAACTGGTGCTATCTCTTGATGGGGTTCACTGAAAACAATGGTTTTTCCTTCAGTTGCTGGCTTTTCCTGACTCTTGACTGATGTAACTGAGATGAGTCTATGGCTTCTACTTCTCTCCATCACGGCCAGTGACTGTCGGTTACTACCTTTGAATACCACCTTCGTCCTAGAAGTTCCCTGCAAGTACAAAAGAGACATAGTTTGTGGCTATTCCTGAGCAAAGGATGGGAAAAATTGTATCACAACAGTCTTTGAGATGTCTGTTGTTTACAGCTAATATTTTTTTTCTGAAGCATTTCCTTGCAAGTCTCATAAGTATCGGCAAGTCTGACAGATCTCTTGATGAGCTTCAACAACAAAAGAGTCTTGCATTGTAGCTTGATAAATGTGTAGGTAAAAAAAAAACAAACAACACTCCTAGAACTAATACTTATGGATATTATATTCCCATGCTATAATGCTTTGGGGATCCCTTTGTACATACATATCTGCACAACATGTCTTACTATTATACCACTCTTGTTCTTACCATTATTACTCTGCGGGTTATACGAGGGTTGCAATATTAAAAATAACTAACTTGATTAATCAGCTGAATTCTCAAGACAAGGCAAAGAAAGTCTTGTATAATTATACATTCGAGCTTTTATTCTGACATTCTGTATTTCTTTATGTCAAGAATGTCGGTCTTCCTTTACAGAATAAATGACAGACAACTCAGTTCCAGTCCCTCAGTAGCACAACAAATCAAAACAAAGATTCTAGGAGAAAAATAAAGAAGCAAATCACTGGGGTTTTCCTTCCATTATACAGTACTTAAGAAAGAGTAATAGAAGGCAACATTTCAGATGAAAAGCTAAAAGACCAAAGAAGAATCAGAAACATAAGCTGTTTATCTTTTGCAAACAACTCATTCCCCCCATCAACTGAAAACACTTATAAAGCTTTTGTGGAACATCTGAGGACTAACCATCAAGATAAGAAATCTTTAAAACTCTACTACAAAAACAAAATGAAATATCTGTGAACTTCAAATGTTAACAAAATGAGATTTAAGATTTTGCATAATTGTCAACTTCTTCCATCAACTCAAGAAACCTGATAATGCTGAGAAATTATCACAATTCATGAACAGTGAAACAATGTTTGCTTCTCATTACCCACCGTTTGTGCAGATGATTCACCTTGAAATAAGTAGGGATGGACAATGAAAGATTAAACATATTATTGTCAGCCCTTATAATATGGCAAGGGCTAAAATTTCTAATGCTTTTTGGCAACATAGCATTGAAGGTTACAACTTAATCTATTAACCCCTTCTCTGTGTGTGACACGTTTGTCTTTACCCTTTCTTACAAACAGCTCTTAAACAAACCAGATCATTCCAGAAATAGGGGTCCTGTGTCCCCATCAGATGTGTCCCTTTGCTTTGGTACTGGGAAGTGCTTAATATTTTTTCATACTGGGAAGCACCAGTACTTTCCTAGATATTGATGATATTTTCATTATCTTACTTCCTTCTTTTATCAGTTGCCTCTTAATCAGATCCATCTTGAGAGGGTAGGGTCCCTGATATTCCCCAACAAAACACCATCATGGGTTAAGTTATTACTAAAAACCCTGTCTCTAAAGGCCAGGAGGCTTGGTCTTGGTGGATCCCAGGGGTGCAGCACAAAAAATCCCAAGCCCAGCCTCCTAACGTGGCACAAATGATGAGGTATGTTTTCACTGTCATGTTTTAACCCTGATGGCTACCCCAAATACTGTGAAAGGGTCTTTCTAGTGCCCATACGTCCCATTTAATAGGCGCCTGAGGTACTTCCACATAAAGGCTAATCAAATACTTGTACCTTAATAACATCAGTACTTAAAAAACATGACATACCGAAGAGATTAATGAATTAACATATATATATGTGCAGTGGAAGAGACACCTCAGTGCTGAGGATAAAATGATGCAGAAAATCTGCACAACTGTTACTGTCTACATGTTTTGATGATTCTACAGTAGCCAAAACAGATGCTTTACGTGCCGTACTCTCTTAAGACTGACCTAAAAGACTTTTCATATGAGGAAAGATATGCTGCCCTAAAGAAAACATATGCAAACAAAAACACTTGAATCACATTTCTGAACAATTAAATGAAAGTCCTTCAGACCTATTAAATGTTGGTCAATTAAAACTGTCAATCCTGAATTATTTACTCTTTTGTGTAGGTCTAGTATCAGCTGAAAATTAATATACAGTATCTGTATTGGGAATACTTGATGCTCTCTCAACACCCTCCATCCTCCCAGGCTGGGGTACCGGTAGATCAAAGTGTAGTTAACTCTGTTTCAATTAATGTTAATAAAAAAATGGCATTGTATAATTACAAGAAAGAGGGCCTGTCCATAAGTTTCTCTGAAGTTAGGGGATAATGAGAGAGCAACAGCCCTGATAAAATGACATTACAGTTATAAGGGGACGTAACATATAGTACAACTTATGTCCCTTCATTGTACAGTGTGATGATTGAAAAAAAACAACTGGGCAAGTCAAGATAAGCAAGGACTGGAAGACAGAGTGAGACTAGTTGTGAACTGAAAGAATTAATACTGTATCAATATCATACAATGCAAGCATTGCTTAGATCAATACATAACTTGTGATAGACTTTTACAGCCTTGAAAAGTTGGATTACATTCTTAGTTCCAAAGACCCTCTTACAACATAAATGGTGTAATCTGGTCACATTTTTATGACATGGGTACACTAAAGTAAAGTACAACTGGACACAATATTGCAATCATGGTATAGAGAGTATTAAATCCCATCACGTAAATTATTGTATTTAATGCATAATTCCCAAGCTATATTTAAATTACTTTACATGCACTACCATTATTAATCATTTCCTATATATATGAGCATTTCAACTACTACCAGTGTGGGATATGACGTACTGCCATGCAAATGAACTGACAGTGGAATATTTTGTCATGAATACTTTAAAAGGGAGAACATGGCAGGAACATAAGAACAGTAACAGAAACAAAAATATGATCATAGGAGGAATAGAGGGACTTGATGATGAAAATTTCCATTACCCAAATGTTTCTTATATTCAAACTGAACACCACTAGAAAGTGTCTAGTATTTCCATGATGATCACCCACTAACAAACGGCACACTGTCAAATATCCAGTCCTCCATACACAACTGTAGCATGCTCATCAGTATCAGTATTATTATTATTATTATTATTATCATCATCATCATCATCATTATCATCATCATCATCACTCCACTATTTGATTGGATACTTTCTGATGGTGTTCAGTACAATATACATATACATTATACATGCTTTCTCAGATTAAAAGTTCCAGGTATCATAGTCAATAATTTCATCTCATTAATAGACTGTAGTACTCTCCACTGAAATTAGACTAGTCCTCTGTTTCTTCCCAAATTCTTGGTATTTCCACTGGCAGGGAAACCCAGTTCTACTATTAATTATCATTGTAATGAATGTTTAGAAATCTAATATGCTATTGCTAGAAACTGAACTGAATGACCACAACATAAAACTGAAGAATTTTTTATCTACAAGAAAGCCAGACTGTAACACATCATGACAAATCTTACTTTCAATATACTGCAGTGGGCACAATTAGGTTTTATGTGCTTTGCAATGCAGTGTATGCATGGGAATAGTATCACTTAGGTAATGATAGTCTAGTTATCATTTGATGTCGAAACCAAAAAAAAATGATGTCTAAGATTTAAGAAAAAAGATTCGATAACCATACTGTACTATGGTGGTAGGTTTGGTGCAGGGTAATGGAGCAAAAGGAGAGGAACAGAAATATGAGAACCCCAATAGGTTAACAGCTGTGCCTTTTAGTTATTTGCCAGGGGTTAAAGGCATCATGATATTATCCACGGAGTTGTTGTGTCTCTTAAATGAGCATTCCATAATTTTGTTGGCATTCATTAATATCACCTAAACCAAAGAGAAGTTTTCCAGAAACTGGCAATTTTATCATGAGCATATTTCAAGTGGGAAACAGCATTAGGGATGATGCCTCTGTTCTCCACAAGAACAATTATTTCCATGGTCAGATTCAATGCCACTTATACTAAATAAGATACTGCTATGATATAAAGGTCTGACACCACTTGTGAGGTGCCAGAAGAGCACTGCTAACATATGTGACCCTGTGATCAAATAACAACCAAATTTCAACAGCTGCTGAGAAGGCAGGGGCAACCACTCAAAACCACAATGCATGTTCATAAATGCCTCACACAGTTTATGTTCTTTCTATAGCTTCGATCTGTAAAACTTTTGCAAATAAGTAAAGGGTCTTACTATCTGACACAGTTTCTGTTGTGAAAGCAGACAATACAGATGTAAATATTGGATGTGGTGTGAAGCCTACCTGAGAAACAACTGATTTCAATTTAAGCTACTAGAGAGATTTTCCAAGTATCCTGGAACAAAAAGCTTCATGCAAAGGATTCCACAACCAATAGCAAGGATGGGGTAAGTGGGGTAAATGTAAAGAAGAATTGAATAACCGAAATTCCCACTAATGAATAATATACCAAATACCTACCCTCATCTTCTGTGGGTATAAAAATGCAAAATAGGTAAACAAAATCTAATGTCAAAGGTAAAAACAACAGCAAGGTACAAAAGATACTTAGCCTACACAATGAAAAACAACACACTGCTAACAATTTCAAAGGATACAGGAGGCAATAAACTTTGCAAGAAACAGTAAACCCAGGCATGAATAATAGCATTTACTGATAATTGCAAAGCCCTATTCTTTCCCATTAAGGGGAGGTACTATTCTTTCCCAGAGGGTTGTAATACAGAGATGTCTGCTATATCCCTTTCAGGTCACCGCAGGACCTTGGAACAAAATGCATTTCCAGGCATTTCCCTTTGTCTTGAAGTGAGAAATGATCTTTCCAATCTTTTCTGTTATAGCTTGGGCTTCAGTGGTCAGTACATGTTCCCAAGGTGATCTTTACTAGTGTGTGTGCTTAATGAACAGGAACTGAAATACAGTCGACTCCGCTTAATCGCCCTCCGCTTAATCGCCTTTTCCGCTTAATCGCCTCGTTTCTTAGGGAACCGAATTTTTTCTATATGAAAGTCACTGGATAATCGCCTCTCACCCCGGATAATCGACCACTCTTCAGCGCCCATGAATTCAAAGATCAGCGGTTGAAGGGTTACAGTTGACAAACAAACAATGTACACAGACGGTTTTACTGCGCGACGGATGGCAGACCGGTTGACTGAGTGACAGCTGCCACCCCGAAATAGGTGTGATAAGCCTTTCCTCTCCACCTCCCCCTCCCCTTGTCCCCCTTCGTCCCACGCTATGCATCACCGCCTTCGCCCATCCGATAGGCTACTGCGCCGAAAGCCATGGTGTAGTCTCCTCGCCCCACGCCTTGATTGCGCCTGTCTGGTGGATTTCGGTTAGATCAGAGAACGTGTCATGTGGATGAACGGTCTACCCCGACCATGCCATCCTACTCCTTATTGTCTGCTGGGTTATTGCGAGGTGGCCAATGAGAGAGACCGCGGAGATCAAACATTTTGTGCGCTACAACACCGTCAAACTCGAGTTTGTCCTGAGTCTGGCGACAAGAAGGTGTCAATGCACGATATCAAACCACGACATCAAAGAAATTTAATCTTATTACCAAAAATATGGCCGAAATTACTTCCTCCGCTTAATCGCCGCTCCGCTTAATCGACCACTTTTTCCGTGATCCCGAGGATGGGCGATTAAGCGGAGTCGACTGTATTTTATTCGAATTTATCGTGCCAACAAAGAAGTAAGATCTGACCACCCCAGAGCAGTTGCATGGCCTAGGAACTACTGCCTTTATGTATCGAACCAGGTTATGGTCACATCTCTGGCAATACTGACATGCGTATTCTTGGTCATTCATGATGACCAATGAGACACCACCACAGAAGTCAGAATGTAACTGCTGTGTGCAGAAGATGTCTTTGTGTCATTACTATTCACAACATGGCCACATACTGAAGGAGATAATGTGGGCCTGCCAGATGGTACTCCAATTTTTAGAGCTGTACACTGTTATAAAGAATCAATTCCTTTGGCATTTAGCAAATTAATTTAAATTTTATATGTAGGATGGTGGAAATGTAGACAGTGCAAAAGGGGCAGGGTGACCTCTCCATATGCCTGAGAACTCTGGGTTGGGGATTCCATGCAGGCTGATTCCATGCAGTTTTTGAGAGGTAAATGAAGAAGCTGGCGCTTTTCACTCTGCAGTTTGCCAATGCTTCAACCAACCGATACCACAAACAGGATGTTGCCCTCACTGAGGCTATCAGTTTGATGTTTATATGCTCACTAGCTCCTTCCCTTGTCTTGCGTTCAGCACAGCAAGGGATGTCATTCTAGAAATTCTCAGGCAATTGTTTCACTGAATAGTCTTGCTCTGTCCCACCTTCACATAAATACTAAAGAGGCAAATGGTCAAATTATTGTCAGGTGCCTCTGGTAAGATCCACCATCAGTATGATTCGTGTTTTCGTTTAACTGCCATACAGAGATACAGATCCTAAAACTACATTTTCTGTTGCTATGATGCTTTGCTTCAACACTATAGTAAGTCCCTCTTTGGAGGTGGTGATTAATGGGAGTGTTGCACCAAGCAATGAACTATTTCTGTTTGAATGTTTTTGAAACGTTACTTCATTTCCTAGCAGAAATATTGCAATCAACCATGCAGAATACCATCAAAGAAATATTAGCATCATTCTGGTCCACCAATATCAGTTTAACTTCTGCAACTGTGTGCAAATTTTATTGCCTCTGTGTCCCGTGATTAAGCAGTTCTATTTCTAATAACTTTCACTTAGTTTACGGGACAATAGTGATAAATGGTCAGTTATATGTGAACACCTCAAGCACAAGCATAGCATAATAGAAACAACTGAACTAGCAGGTTCGTGTAATGAAACAGATGTCCAGGTGTATTAGCATATTAACAATATCAGTTACAATAGCTTTAACTGAGTCTATTCTTTGTCAAACAAGAAGACTTATGGATTTTCATGTCTGTACATACTAACTCTGCCAATTGTGGGCTATTAGTACAGCTGTACTTCTTCCAATGGAGAAAATGAATGATTCTCCTTTGGAGAAAGATATAGAGTGTGAATCCTCCTTTACTTACACCAGAGCAGCCTGGTAGATTCTTTGTAATATCATAATGTCAGCAAACCAATTACTAACTGTGCAAGTGACATTATCATACATGCAAACTGGCTGCTAACAGTTATGATAAGCTAAATATTGCTAAATTGTGCAGCAAAAGGGAATTGAAATTCTTATCTACAGAATGGGAATTTCAGATCTGATTACAACCATCACATACTGTCAAGCCACCAGCATTTTTGGGGCCTATTGTGCATACCTATACACTTGTTTTGTACTTGCATTCAAATTCCATGCTCATTCCTGATGCTTAGATCCTCTACACTATGTCTTTACCCACCTTGCACTAGGTCAAGGGTATCTATCTCATCCCTCAAGTGGTCTATCAGGTGATTGACCTCTGTCACACGTGTTCGATTCCGCTGAATCTCCTCTTCTTCATGAATCGTGTCAATCATGTTTTTGAGCCAGCCCTTTATCCTCGTCACTATGTCATCTTCCTTGTTGTCTATTTTCAACAGGTGGACATCATGTGAGGAAGTGACTGCATTTAGCACTGTGTCTTTGTCAACCAGTAGCTGTACAATTAGAGAAAAGCAAAGAACACTGAAGCTGATAATACAAAGCATAATTTCAGAAACATTTCAGTTTCTTTATAACTCACGGCAGCTGCATAAAGTCACCATTTCACTCATAAGATTTATTTTTGGGAAAAAATAAACTATCACTGGAATAGGAATGAAAGAAGAATAACAGGTTCCCCAACTAGCATGCACATAATCAAATGAAAGCCTGTCACATTTCCTCAGTATCAGGCAAACATGATTACAAGATAAATAAAGCTGCTGTGCACTAGGGCTATGAAAATGATGTGTAAACAGCTTTACTTCTAACCAAGAAAATTTGGGAGTGTATCTGTATTTCCTGGCAACTCATCCAAGTTTATGCTCATTAAGCATAGCCTTCTTTATAACCTTCATGAGAGGGGTAGGCATCTTTGAACGCTTATAATAATGTTCAGCAAATGACACTCAGCTGTCCTCTCCCTCACACAAAAAATAAAAAAGTCTGTTTACCATTCTCAGTTCCTCAGGAACATCCTCATCCAGTTCATTTTTTGCAGCCTTCTCCAAAGAAACAGTGGCACTCTCTATCATCTTTTCATTATGTATGTTCTCCAGTTCTCTGGCCTGGGTGAGGTAAGCTTGCACACTTTCCAAAAACACACCCACTAAATCTTGCATGTTGCGGTCAAAGTCCTTGATCACTTCCTGTCAAGAAATAAAAAATCAAAATGAGTTAGTGGCTTTATTTCTTGTTTACATGACCAAATTTCTTGAAAATCCCAACTATGTGTTGGCTCCATATCTTCCCACACCTCCTATGCTGTATTTATCAAAAAGTTGAAGCTCTCTTCTTCCAGAGAATTGTGGTCTATCCCTTACCTCAAGCTGGTCCACTAGTTGGAGCTCAAGGCCCATCAGTTTGTCCCAGAGAGCTGTAACCATGATGTTGTACTCCTGTATTTTGTTCTCGATCATTTTTGAGTCGGACATGTGCTGCAATTCAATGAATATCTGTGGAGATAAAAATGAAAACCAAAATAACTTTCCACTTCTCACTAATTTAGCTGTTTAGGGCAAGAATATACCATTATAATACCAGTGATTGTATACCTTAAACAGCTGCAATATGGCCTACCCTTTATTTTCTATTCCCTTCTGGATTTTCCCATGTGGTATGTATAGCTCTGAGATCTTACAAGAGTCCTATGGGACTATTATTTGTCTAGGGTTGACTGACGCCTGTGATACAATCATTATTTTGACTCTCGGAAATCCTTCAGCAGTGCACTGTAGAGAAGCAACCATTAATTCATGATCTCTGGTCACCCATCAATTGCCGACACTGCTGAGAAGCAACTAAGTTTCCATTTTCTCAATGAAAACAATAGTATTTATACTAGTCAGATGATACCAAATCACTTTGTTAAATGAATCCCAAACGCTGCTCAACCCCAGTGAATCAAAACACACGTTGAACCAAATACCAAAAGGAAAGCAAAAGCAAGCATACTCTAAATAAAAGATGCCATTAAGGGGAGACATTATGCTTTCCCAGACATTGCAGTATAGAGATAAAGTGCTTACAGAGCACTTACATAAGTGCACTGGAGTTTTTATGCAAAATTGCGTACCAAGGTGCAGAATGGTGCAATTTTCTTTCTTGAGGGTGATTATCTTAAGGCAACTGACATTTGTGAGCAGCAGTTGTTTGATACCATATTTCATTCAGGGTATTAAATCTGTACTTTTATGCATGATCCTATGTGAGCTTTTTATGGATTTTCTGTCTAACCACCAACTTATTTCATCTTACATCAAACATCTAAACAGAAAATTCAGAAAAGCCCACAAACAATCATGCATAAAAGGTATCAAAGAGACACAGATGAAATCTGGTGTCAAACAATTAATGCCATTGCAAATAATAGTTGTCTCATAATAATCACGATTTAGACAAAAAGTGCATTCATTCAGCACTTTGGCGTGCAATTTTGTTTCCATATCCAATGCAGTTATGATGATAGGTTGTGCACCAAAGTATCTGTATTACATCTTCTGGGAAAGGGCAGTGCCTCCCTTAAAGATGCCTCAAACTAGACAAGTCTCCAGATTTAGAATATTTATATAGTTTCAGGCTGAACTTTGCTTAGACTTGCACTTCCACCTCCCTCCAAAAATAATTTGATGCAGCCACTTTTAGTATGACAGTTTCAGGTCCACAGATGCAGAGGCTAGACTTCAATGGATTTAAACATGAAAAATGTACTGAAGTCCTTGGGCTCGCCAAAAGTCAAGAATTTGTTGATACTCAAGACAACGGAACAGATAATCGCTACTCTTCACTCCTCCATGATACATACCTCTTTGATCTTTTAACAACAGACAGACTGATAGTCACTACTCTATGACATATTTTCCTTCAGGTATGTACTACTTTATATGCAGTGAGTCATTTAGCATTTTGCTGCAATTCTCCCTTAAATGGCATTGTAGGCAATATTAGCTATGGGAATGTCACAAATACAAACAAAAACAAAATGAATAAACTTTCCCACCCTCTTTTTCTCTGCCAAGAAGTCCTCTATTGCTTTCATAGCCATCTCTTTGTTCTCCTGCTTGGCTTCATTCACACACTCCCAAAACATGTCAACCTCCGCTTTTCTTTTTTCATATTCTTGAAGGCCAAAGTCAAAGAGTTGTTGACATACACCCATGAGTTTTTCTTTGAAGGTGAATTTAGTTAAGGTCATATCATTCATTATGGAAAAAAGTCTATCTTATCAAAGGTAAAGACCGACGAACAAGTAAAGAAAAGAAACAATTTTTATCATCATATACTCACATACTTGTATCATGACTCCAAAAATAGTTATTATTATGCACATAATTATCTAAATATTGTTAACATTATGAGTAAAGTTTAAGAATGAAAGCTCCACTTCATCATGTTAGAGTACTCTGTGGCCAAAATGATTTATGATGCCAGATATGTCAAAACAAGTGTGAGCATCATTAATATTAAAAAGGATATACAACCAGCATTTCATCTACTCCAGGCATCTGGTTCAGTTTGTTCCCCTCAGGATCATCTGCGTACATGTCCACAAATAATCTGTCTGTATTCAGGTATTCCACATATGCTTCCTAATGAAATGTAACAAAATAATAATCAAAAATTATTAATATTGCGTGAAATAAAGGAGATATTAAATACTTTTACATGACACAAAAAAAGTCAAAAACAGCAGACTGTATAAATTAATATACGTAAATAAAGGTCACCCAAACTTTGTTCTTATCACATATATAACATGAAAGTAGAGGTTAACTCTGCTCTTTCCCTCTCCACACAGGAAAACAAAATTTGATGAAGAAGTTTATATAACACAATATGTAACTCCTACAGCCTCCACTCTGACATCTATTCCTCACCACCATAACAATCTGCGGAAACTTTTCATTTCTAAAGTATGTGGAAGAGAAAGAAAATAGAAAGAAAGCTATTTTTAATAAATATATTGTAATGTATAGTATTTGTGATAGATATAAATTTTGATTACATCGTGATTATCTAAAAAAGGAATCATAAATAATTTATCAGAAATAACACAATCATGTAAAGATAAAATATCTTAAAACAAACACTTCAGTGCAGTAAAATCTTGTGCACAGATAAGTCATTCTTGTATGAGATTGTATAATGGAGAAAAATGAGGGGAAAGTGGAGATGGATAATCAAACAGCAGATTTCTTTCACGCTGACATTTCACTTACCTTATGACGCTGTGTCTCTTCCTCCTTCATCCGTCGTTGCTCAGTAGCTGCTGCTGCTTTGTTGTCTTTATCTATTTGCTCTTCTACTTGGGTCTGATACTTCTCATATGCTGCTGCTTTCTACACAAGCATATAATAAAAGATTAAAGAGATCAGAAGTATTACTACAAAGCTAAGCTGACTGACAATCATATAGATTTACATCTCTACAATTCTGTGTAAATATGGAGGATTGCCAGTCAACTTAATACATAAATATACACCGGTAAGCATTGCAGACTGCTCTGATGGTGTCACATGGAATTTTGGCTATGATACAAACAGTGATACATAGAATTACTGGTAATTGTAACACTTAATAATGACCAGTGACTAATGCTGTTCTGCTCTACATGTTATCATTTTCTGCTTCTAGTGTACTCTAGACGAATATGGCTGTTAATGGAGGCTGCAAGGTATCTCTTCGCACTTACAGTTTGTGGATCCATCAACCGATAATCAAGAAACTCCAACTTTGGGAGGAAAGCAGCCACATACTGTCGAAAATTTTCTTCACTGCAAACTGGATTGTTGTTGATATTCAGCGTTTTCAGCTTTGGGAACTGACGCAAATATAAAATCTGTGGAAAATTCGGGAAACTAATGAAACAGTTTTTCACATCAAAAGTCTTTATTTGATACTTGCATTATTTCCAGATGACATGAAACAAATGAATAAATTTTCTTGACAATCTAGTTTTTGCATGGTCATTTCATCAGCTTGTTATCATTAAGAAGTTGGAGTATGATAAAGGTAGTAAAAGTTGATATATCTGATCTTTGACATTAACAATTATAACACCTTGCTCACTTGGACCCGTTATTTTTTAAGATCTGTTACAGTTTGGTGGCAGTCACTGTCTCTAATTAGAAACTTAAAGCACAGCTCACATCTTTGATGTCCCTGATTTCATTATTCCCAATGGAAAACACATGAAGCTCCTTGAGAGCATCAATATTCTCTATCTTGCTGATGCGGTTGTTGTAAAGCGTTAAGTCTTCAAGCTTGGTCAGGTTGTTTAGGCCTTCAATGAC
Source organism: Ellobium chinense (assembly GCA_033807755.1). Taxonomy (NCBI): domain Eukaryota; kingdom Metazoa; phylum Mollusca; class Gastropoda; order Ellobiida; family Ellobiidae; genus Ellobium; species Ellobium chinense. The sequence continues at coordinate 3,633,842 of JAWQUT010000025.1, read as the reverse complement.
TTCAATGTTATTGAAAGACAAATCTGTAGAAACAGTGGAAAAAGCAAAAATTTCAATTTGTGTGTTATGCTGCAATCATACAGCTAACTACAACTGAAACACTGGAAAAGGCAAAGTTCGTACATGTGTTTTATGTTGCCGTCATATAGTTAACTACAGTGGAACTTTCAAAATAAATATCCTTGGGGCTGGACCATTTTATATTTAATAAGAAGATGTGCTTATCAAATGAATTCTATGCTTAATAGTAATTAATTACACACATGAATTGGTGATCAATGTTTATGTGTTTATTTCACCCACCAACACATATATATACATCAGGCATAGAAGCAATAAGACAAATAGCAATGAATAAACCTATTTTTTTAAATATCATACATCACTCATTATGCCTTGAAAATGTTTTCATTTGTCTCTTTGTGAAACTCCTTTCTCACAGACAAAACTGAATCTGAGTATTGGCATCATATATATATATATATACATATAAACCAACAGATTTCTAAGTGCTTCAAAGGTCAATGCCAAGTCATGTAGGCACTTCCTAAAAAGCATTTATTGTGAGAGATGTCATGTGTCTTCAAAACTATTACATTAGTACTTGTGAGCATTAGCTGGAATTTTCTCTTAATATGCTTGTGAGGCACAGCTGAAATTCCTTCCTTCAACTGCCGTAAGTGTGGACTGTTTTATTAAATCTGAAGAAAGGCTGAAAGATGGACTACAGCAGAAAAGGACTCTGATTTTGAGCAAATAAACCTCACTCATTTAAATTCCAAGGGACCATAATTTAGAATTTGTGAAATGTTTTCATGTGTAAAATTTGATACAGATTATACAGATCATTAAGAGAAGAATGTAAATATTTTGAGTCCAAAGGTTGAGATCACGAGGTCTTACTCTATTTGTGTAACAAGATCTTGTTACTGGTCTCAGTGAATTCTCATCAATCTGGCAGACAGCTGGTATCTTCTCACAACCGTGGAGCATAAAACTTAATTTTCACTTACTATTAATTTTCACTTACTGTTATTCTCAATATTGGTATTCACTGAGTTAAAGAAGTTAATCTGCTGTACAGTGCAACTCAAAGTCTAGGTCATTAATGGTGCATAACAAATGATGAGCAACTCACCTAACCAAATCAGGTTAACAAGGACATCCAGTCCTTCAATTTTCTCAATAATATTGTTGTCAAGCTGCAGTTTTGTCAAAGATGTGAATTCCCACAGGTTGTCAATCTTTAAGATGTCTGTTAAAAATCATGAAAAATTTACAGAATAAGTAAAGTGAAAAAATATGACCTTATTTCATAAGTTTTCAAGAAACACTGAAATGTTGAAATGTAAAAGCAACTTTTACTTAACCAAGCTTCCATACATTTTATCTGTAAAGCATATCCATAATTAGACTGAAATGCAACAATACATAAATATATGAAAACTGAAGGTGTACTTTAAAATTGAAGGGTATACTTACTCTTAAAGTCTAATCGTAGCGCCAAAACATCAGCAAAGTTGATTCCTTCCTTCTTTGCAATTTTTCCAGCCTCATCTTTGGGGCCTTGTTCCTCTACAGCTTTTTGGAGCATTTCCTCATCAATGACTGATGGCTCCACTGTATCATAAAGTCGGCTCATGATGGCCTCTGAAAGTAAGAATATGTGGCCATGCAAAAATCTGCTTACTTAACCAGTTATCATTACTGCTCTTTGGCTACCTATTAAAAATCAGTGGAGATCACAGACAGCAGATGCACAGTAAAAGGACTTTATGTTCAGTACAGTGGAGCTCTTTTCATACAGTCACTCTTGGTATGTAAACACAGATACAGTGATTTTGGTCCTCATTTTGCTTCTTTTTGCTTCTAGTTACTATACTTGGCTTTTACATATGTGTACACTAATACATACAAACATTTAACAAGTGTGCTTTTTCCATCCCATTAGTCTATTTAAGATGCTACTTCATATATGGTTAGTATGTACAGATGTGCTCTCCCCCTCTCACCCCCCCC
>JAWQUT010000025.1:3620663-3631808 GCA_033807755.1 Ellobium chinense | reverse complement strand
TCCACCGCCAACAACTTCCAGACATAGTGGCACCTCTCTTGTGGGCTTAGCATCCTGATAGTGGAGCAATATTATATCCACATGATTTCAACACAAAGGTGTGAAATTACAAAACTATCACACCTGGTTGATTTTCATTAGTAGGCCCATCACGCAAAAGATCATGTCCTTCCAAGATGTTTTGTAATCTTAGATGATGTTTTCTTATAACTATTGTAGTAAATAGCAGTAAGAGGGAGCTCTACCTTGGGCATAAGCAATTTCAAGGAGGAGAGAAAGAAAGAAAGAGGGGAAGGGACAACGACAAAGAGAAGAGAGCGAAAAGGCAGGTGTCAAAAGAAAAAAAAAAAGAGTGGAAAAAAAAGGGACAAAAAATATTTAGAGCAAAAGTTATCATGTGGATGGACGNGGAGTGAAGGTTGGAGACTGTGTTGGATTCCAGGGGTAAAAAGAATCAGGGCATTATCCTGTTGTATTGCTACTGGAAATGGTTGGTTTGCTTCCCCTTTGTGTCATAAGTTCATTCTAATGTCATTTCCACTGTTGATTTTCATAAGGGTATGTGTACAGATAAATATTTCTGTGTACACTTTTGGCCAGACCTGGCGTGTACACATTATCTGTGCTCCACTGTACCTTAAATAGTTACACAAGTGTACAGAAGTTATTCATGACAAGAATTAGTAGTGCAGTTACAAGATCATTTCTGTGAATGATGTTGTAAATAAATAACTGCTGATACTGCCACATACTTGAAATTTTTTGTCACAGTCCACCTAAAGTCTGTGCATAGATGAATCAGCCACATAAGGTGAAATGTACAGCTGTCCTATACAAAACTGATCTCTAACCAGTAAGATAAATAACACCAGAGCCACAGTTATGTCTTGCACTTTGTCTATTGTGCATTTCCATATATACATCAATGACATAAGCATCAAACTCCCCTGTTTGCTAGAGTTCATCAGTAAACTGCTATGCTTATAGTGCCCTAGTGGCACTATAGGTTTTGGGTCTGTAGGACTCAGAAGCTATTAAAAGATTTTCTAATTATTTTATTTTGGACAATTGTTCCTTGAAATTTCAGCTATTACTCAGTTACATTCTTTTTCATCTTTCCAGTATTAAAAGTTGAAAAATCGATCTAGTCTAGGTATTTGTGTGCTCAAAAACAAATGTGCATTTTTGCTATTGCTATGTGTCTGACAAATACCCTCAACCAAGTTTTAAAGAGGATATTATTGTCGTAACCCGATTCACACGTTCTGGGGTCTGATAGACATCATACGTATTACGTCTAAAAAGGGCTGTACGTAATATCATCTAGACTAGTCTACCACCATATAAATCGTACATCCCGGGTGTGAAAGACACCATATATTTCCAGAGTTTTTTAGGAATATGGGGTCTATTAAACACCAGAACAAACGCCATGCATAATTTCAAACGAGATGTAACTTTGGCTGGATCTAGATTTACATTACATCTCCAGATTTCTCTGCCGCCTCGTTCACTCAAGTAACCAGATTGTTGCTAGTCTACTCTGCCTCCAAATAACCTAACACGACAATGTCTGAAAATGCCTCCAAAATTTAAGCTCATGATTATAAATTCGGCGTATAGCTTACATTGTATGTGTATCAGTTAAGTCACTGTATGCTTCTCCGCTGCGCGAAAAAAAATGAAAACAATCTTGACGCCATTCAGGCTGTTTCCAAGGCAGCGTTTGTTTCCGTTTGGTAAGTTCAAAAGAAGAAACAGATTTGCACGAGAAGTAATTTATACTATTGCACTGGCGGCCGTATTGTTTAATAATTTGCGGAGGAACATGGCTAACCATAGCTAAATATAGTACATCTATGTGGCTAACAGAAGAGTGGTAACGTAGTTGATGCAATGATCGCTAATTACACCCGAATAAATGAGAGAAGCATGTCAGTAATATTTTGCCTAAATTTGTTGGCAGCTTGACTAACTAGAAACCCGTGGACAGGCAAAATGCCTAGGTCAATGAATCAGTCTTCTTCACTGTCTAAGATAGACGGTGTCAAATTACATTTAAAATATCATTATTGTTTGCAAGGAAGTCAAAGGGGCCGAAACACTTGTTAGACGGGGGTATCTTTCTCTGAAGATCTTCTGTTGCCTCGCTCTCCAAGTAAGAGAGTTTCCTATTTATTTTTTAAAATTTATATTAATATTGTATAAGAACACAAATAGCTGTTAAAACGACACATTCCGTTATAAAGCTTAATCTTTTCATTCTTTTTCTCTTGGTTGGTGTTTTTTAACACAATAGCCAAGCACAGCCCGCTTTAAACCATGTACAGATTCTTTGAAAATCAAAGTAGTATTTGAAGACTTTATGGATAGTAAAATCCTAGACCAGAAACTGCAACATTACCCCTAACCCCGAAGAGGAAGATCTGTGCCTCGTTCAGACAAGATAACATAACTTTTCTCATTAAAATTGCTCATTGCAATCCAATGATGATGAAGAGGAAAATGATCGGTACCAACTAGAACACTAAGTGTGCGTGTGGTGAGAAATAATTTTTGTGTAAAGAAATGCATTTCACGCAGACAGCCCCAAGCGCTAGACCTTTCTTAAAATGTAATTAGTGGGTGTATCATCTCTCCATCCACCATCAATGTTTAAAAAATGCACTTGCTTTTCATCATAATTTACGGACGTAATCATTAATATGACAACCTAGCAAATTCCAAGCTTTCTACAATGTAGGCCTACGTAACCACAGTCACAATCTTCAACTTCCGCTTTGCGGTCATTACTTTATCGTATGTTACTTTGCAACCTGGTTCAAATGGGTATGCTATGATGTTGTATTTCACTGTGCAACATGCACTAATTGTAGTATTCGTTAATCTAGTTGTGCCTAGCCAGAATAGAAATTATATCGAGTCTTCAAGCTCTTCTCAATATATGAGACAGTGTGCATTCAACTTTTTCGTCAGGCCAAATGGGACTCTTTTATTGACTTGAGATTGAGTGTCGAAATTCTACTTTCGCTTTTCACCTGTCATCAGGAATTTCTTTTTTAATTGTAGCCGATGTCTAGACTAGAATCTAGATCAGTGTTTCCAACCAGGGGATTTTTTTTTTTTGCTTTTAGATCTCTAGATCTCTAGTCTAGATCTAGTCTAGACTGTGTTACTTTTGTTTCACTCAGTTTATCTTTAATTTTAATGGCAATGGCTTTTGTGGGTATAAATAAAGGTGAGCGACTCTTCTCAATGGCAATGGTAGTGGTTAATCATTGTTAGAAACCTTGTCTCGATGGGCATTAGGGATGGGGGTAGGGACATCCATCTACATCATCACCATAAAAGGTAACGTTGACAAGTTGAATTGCTTTTTCGCTTGGGCTTTTTGGGAGGAATTCCATATGTGTGCCGAAAAGATTTCCGCATGCAACACACCGAACCAACAACATACCCTAACCCTAACACATTTTCGGGCTGATTTCTTTCCAAAGCAAAATGTGAAGTACCTTGGTGAAATTATGATTTTATTTTTACTGAGTTGAAGCCTAGTAAATTCATCTCCAACTTCCTAACCCTTTATATCAATGTTAGAATCAAAGAACAGACTTCAGCATTTGTCATCCTAATCCTTGAAGCAGGCTGTGGACACAGTGCAAAATTTTGCCCGAAATGTGGTATTTTAGTTGCTAGCCGCCAAGGGTCATACATCAGCATGCAGGAGGACTCAGGAGGCCATGACAGCACTCACAGAATCTCTTTAAAATCCACTCATGCTGATGCTTCATAAACCAGTTGTATAAAAACAGAGTATATTGAGTTCACATGAGAGAGAGAGAGAGAGAGAAACAGAGAGATCGACAGCACTCACACGCATGGAGAGGGAAAGAGAGGAATAGTTTGAAAGGTGCACACATATCCCTGCCCCCACCCCATTTTTTTTTTCCATACGGCGTCAGTGAAGGACAAAGTGCCTGCACATCACCGCAGCTCTGTCAGTCTTATGTATTTAGATCTTGCTCACTGCGATAAAACGACTCATTTATCTCAACTGATTCATGCACAGCCTTTTATTAAACTGACACCCCCTCTACATAGTATACAATGGACTTGTCACCTCATGCGATCATCTGAAGTGAATAACACAGGGGATTCAACTTTGAAACAATTTGCTATTAATAGTTCCTAGATACAGCTCTCATGTGAATCGTCCTTCTCAACATTTTTCTTTCGCCCATGACAACTAACTGTTTAATATACTACCACATGTAGATCTAAACGGGCTATTTGAAAATTACGCGGGTTAAACACATTTATTTTAACAAGTATTTTTTGTGCTGTCGAGCTCATTAAAAAACAAGAAAGTCGGGGTTAATTAAGTGAAAGAGAAAGATAAATGAACGGTATTTATTTTAAGATCATTGGTCTCACAGACAGTAGTAACTATTCAATGAATCTAAGTAAAGTAAATAAAATGAGAGCAGGTAGGAGTTTCATAACAATTGTATATGATCTGCTATGTATAGTATGCTTAACGTTCATTGTCGTGTGTCTTTCTGATGTTGTAAGTGTATAAATTTATGCCAAATTTATTTCCTGGTCTGTCTTTACAGAGACTGCAAATAAAAAGGGGCTCTAAAATCCTTTATTCTATTGCAACGGATATCCCCTTTGAAACGTGTATTTATATAGAACTTCTCTTAGATTTCGCCAATTTCTGACATGGCTCATCGTTTCATGTTTTTTATGACCTGCTGAACTTTGACCCACTGTGACATACTTTCACACTTTCAGTGAAAATTGTGCCGACTTTACCTCTCTGCTGTTACAAAACTAAACAAGCCAGGTGTCTGATAATTCTGGGAAGTTTAATTCTACCTGTTTTCTATTCACTGAAGTGGTTTTAATATTATAAAAGTTTACTACTGTATCACACACCAAAGCGAGGGGTAAATGATCATCAAAAATCTAATGACTAGTCAGTGGGAGACCCAGCCTCCGACAGGTAGCTGACCCCTGTGACCCTGACCTGATAAGGCGGCCGTGGGCATACGTGGTGAGCAACTAAAGCAGCGCCTTTTTGACACTGTGTGGAGGTCATGTTAATAACAGGCAATAAATAGCCAACAACACCTCTTTGATTTTTTTCCACTGCTCCTTGTCTTCAGATAAGATTAAGATGTTTCTCTATTTGGTCTAGGTTAGGCTAGTTTAGATCTCAGCCCAAAGATGCATTTTTTCTTTCTTGCTGCACAGAGGATTAAGCCATCACTCTGAGGTGAAATGGGGAGGGGGAGGGGAAGAATTTTGGAATTTTTTTGCATTGGTATCATGATTGGATGTTCTTCTGTTCAACTGTTCAAGATTGAAGCTCCAACCCAAATTTCTTCATATTTATACATCTTTCGGCTCCTAGCATGATGTTGGGGATAAGAATGAAAGTGATGAAGTGAAATGCTGAAGCCTTGGTGAAGTCAAGTGACTTTAACTTTAATGTGACTAGTGATGCTGTTGCGGAGAATATACAATGTTGTGGGGTCTGCTGGACAGTTGGTTTCTGTTTCATAACATAGAAAGTTTTCATTACTTTTTTAGTTAGAAAAGTATTATTTTTAGTCATTACCCTTAGATTGATGAAAGCTAGTCCCACAGGGAAATACATTGTAGTTATTGAGGGCGCATACATTGAGAATGCTTTATATGTTGATGATATAAAACTGCAGCAGATCTGCACCCATTATGCCATGGCTTCTGGCCAAAGGCCACAAATTCAAGTGAACACTGGATTACAAAATACAAGTAAAATCACATAGATATATTAAGCGCATACTTTGTACTTGAGTAGGCTGATTGTGCAAGATGCATTCATTGTTTTGAGGTTGTTTTCTTATTGGTGCCAACATGAGCTTCTTCCCATTGATAATTTGAAAGCCTTCTTCTGTTCATAAAGTATGCTTTTCGTTGGTCCTGAGGCATGTTCCTTTATTCAGTTCCACTGTACGTGGAAATACTGTTGAATCAGCTCTGACATCAATCCTGCAACAAGTAATTTCTTAAAATCATTTACCAGTCAGATTGTCCATGTAGAATCCATCCTTTTCCAATGTGTGTGTTTTGCCATTTAGTATCAGTGATCAGATTTCAGTGCATTCACATAATTTTATACTACTAATACCAGAGATTAGACAGAGAGTATCCAGATGAATGGATGGGTGGGTGGGCAGACAAAACTGTGCCATTCTGCAGCCCGCAGTTGATTGATGGGGTGTTAAAATGTGAACTAAAATTTTCAGACAGAATACATGGAAATTCATGTGCATTTCATATGTTTTGATTTTATAATTTCAGATTAAGTGCTCAAGTACCCAGCACTCGAGGAATGCAAAATACATCAACAATGGTGGGAAAGTCTCTGACACCTTGGAATATATTTATCCCTCATCAGGCTCTGCATGAAACTTCTGGTTATCTTGTTGGTACAACCTATCCTGATGCTAACACAGTGTGTGTACATGGATTATTATCTGGGGAATCAGCCAGTGAGGATAATGACGTTGTTGGGTATTTTGAGCAGATTGGAGATCCTCTTCAGCAACCTCAAAAACAGTGCTTTGATCTTTGGGTGAATCTGAAGTATGATGCACTTGGCCATACAGTTCACTGCAGTTTGGAGGCTCATTCACCTTTGAATTCAGAGACACACACAGGTGTGTGCATTTTGTTTGATCCTTTGGAAGTGAACTTTTCATATATTTTACATCAGTCAAGCAATGCTGTAGAGAAGGAACGGCAAGATCTCAGCTACAGTATCAGAAGTAAGAGAGGAAGCGAGGCATATTCTGAATTCAAGAATAAGGCAGACAAAAGCTTTGTTACTGTTAGTGAGATCAATGAAAGTGTGTCAAAAGATAAAGAGCGATGCCTTAACACTGCAGTGAGGGTACAGGAGACAAGAAATGTCTTAACTCTCCTTGCAAGAAATGCTCAGCAGCAGCAGACAAATGTACGAAGAAATGTGAAGGTGTTTCATGGATCATGCGGTTCTTTATCAAGTCGTATGTTTGGCTGGCTTACGGGACTCTTGACGTTAATACTTCTTCTCCTGCTCTGGGGTGTGTGCCTTGCTGGACATGTGGTTAATATAGCGTAAGTTTCACAAATTATATGATTGAAGTAACATATAGGTCCTGGTCATAGGAAGATTCTACCTTAACTATGAGCTTTTCCTTATTACTCTTAGTTTTAATGTCCTTCCACTGCCTGCAGCCCAACCCTCCGAGATTTTTTTCAGGATTTGATTGAAGCAACAGTAAACACTTAAAGACTAAAAACAGAAATTTGTGTCAAGAGTCTAAAATTTGCTAGATGATTACTTTATTTAATGGGGCAAGAATGTTTTAAGGCATTTCCACTTCTAAAGCATGATCATGGTCAACTTGAAGGCATAGTTGATATGGTCAACTTGTAGACATGGCTGATGAGAGTTCCCAAAGTAAACATTTCATATCAAAAAAAAAAGAAACTCACTCACTTTTCACTTGTCCCATCAAACAGACTATGGCTTATTAGTTGTATTTAAAGGGTGTAACATTCCATTAAATATAACCTGTTTATCCATTTGAGATGTTGGCCTCAAAGGTGAGGAAAGAGACTGGCAAGAGATGATTAGAAGGAGGTTGAGAGTGAGGATGAGGCAAAGGATGAAGGAAGAAGGATGATAATATGCCTCTGAATACATTCTGTCATTCCAAAATTCAGACAGATTGTAATTGCACCACATTTTTTAATAAAAATTAATAAATGCATAGGAATACACTCAGTCAGTCAAACATTAAACAAATATGATTAACATCACTATCTACAGAGCTATGATTTTGACATATTCAAAGGGATCTGATTCCTTCTCTGCCGGGAACTATATTTAACAATCTCATGATTCAGCCTGTTTTAAGCAGCTAAAATCCAGAATTTGGTTCACTCCTTTTATTTTGTACCGCACTACATTTTTCACTACGGGATTCCAGATTATAGTGAGGGACATTTTCACTCCATTATTATCAAATGTAGTGCACTACATTTTTTTTTCTTTAATAATGCACCCTGTTTCCCTTACTTTTCCAATTCATTTTTATTTTGCCTGATTTTCATTTTTACGGACAGACCTACTTTACATTAGACACACTGAGTTTGGTAACTACTGGAAATACCGAAACTGATTGTAAATGAAATTAAGAAATCTTCAAGCGCAGACAAGAACATCAACCTGGCAAAATTCTGTAATGTTGCTGGCAATGATGCATAAAGACATGACAAAATGTACAATGCTTGAACTATATGTAGTGAATGCCAAGATACTGATCAAGGGAACAAGGGGTAACCAGCTGGTTAGTACATGTACTGTATATTGCTCTCCTAAAAATAGATCAGGACCACCTTGGGACAAACTCAGGGAGAAGAAGCTTTCTTCTCTGTTTTTATTTTAGCATCTTCAACACTGAAGTTAACCTCATCATGTGATGAAAATAATTCACGGGGACTGCTTTGGGCTTCATGCTATGTTCTGCTATTCTACCAGTTTCCTAACCTAAAATCTGGTTTGAAATTCATAAAGTGAATATACCTATGGGACACGACAGTCCTACCTGCAAACAAAGCAATGATATCTTATAAAGAGCAGACATACAATCATGAAATAATATATAAAAATGTTAAAGCCTGTAGAAGGAAAACACATTTGTTCTCGGGATCTTCAGTTAGCCTGCTGTTGTAAATCAAATGTCTAGATTAGTGCAGGATTAGACTGGTATGTCAGATAAAACAAGCATCAGAGAATTCCATTGAATATCGGTCTGTGTACATATGATCCCAGCATTAATGTTATCGATAGAATAGAATATTTATTTGATCAGTCAAGCAAATGTACACTTTGATCTAAAGTTTGAAACAAGCCACAAAAAAGAGATACTGTAGTTTAACACACACAATCAGTTGCTAACTCATAAAACAAAAAACACAAACCATGAAGGAATGCAGAGATGAATGTGTATGGAAGTATTAAAAGCTTTAAAATTGTAAGTATAATAGCTGGGATTGTGATGTATGGCATAAGATTTCTTTGCATAATGATTTTGCATAAAAAATCACAAAACCGTCTCTCTGCACAGTGAAGATAGAAGTAGAAGAACAATTGACAGTTGTCCCATGAGCACTAGAGCATACAGGCCCGTAACTCACACTGTTCATTGATACCCATTCCCTCCTGGGCAGGTGGAGGCACATTTTCAGAGGTAGAGCGAAAGTGGAAGGAGAGGGGAGGTGGAGGAAGAGGGAGAGAGAGAGGAAGAGTCACAAGTTGGGCAACATGAGAAAATAAGAAAAGGAAAGAAAATTATTTTCAAAATGTGTCCATTAATGGAAAAAACTTTCATAATTTTATGGCAGCGGGTTTGGTAAGAGATTTATGAAAAAATGTCAAAATTATATTTTACGAAAAGATTTCCAAACTGTTTTAACTTTCTTACTGTTCAATGTTTTGAAAACTTGTGATAAGAGCATAATAATCTAGACACACAGGGGACTTGCACAGATTGACCGCGCCACCTTAGAGGAGGTATATCCAATAAAATTTAACTGAACTGAAAACATGGACAGAACGCAAAATATTGTGTTGTTGCCAGAGGTGGATAAAGAGATAGGAGAAAGGAAAATGGGGCAGGACAGGTGGCACCAAAATTTATGCACTTCATTCCTGTGTACAAGATACCCTTTTTCCTACACTGCCTATCTGTCCGTTTGTTTCTGTTGATTACAGACATCTATTGTTCATTCGCATCCCAAAGTAAATTCAAAATTCTACTGAATGAAATAACTCTTTTCCCTTGAGGAAGTGTTAGGTATTTTCTAGGTAATGAAGCGGATTGGTCTGAATGTCAATGATCGTGTGTTTTACCACCGAATCATTGCTGACAGCTCAGGGTGATTGCAGACCCCTAGATTTTACATTGTGTGTGCAGCATAATCAGCACTGACCATTTCATTGTGTACTCAGGTAGTTTTTGGGCGGGTGTTGATCAACATCCTAACCATAACATCACATGGCCTTTACGTAAAGATGAAGACGTCATATCCTGATCCTTCCCCGCCAGTCAGATGAAGCTTGTATGAAGACAACTCATGTAGTTAATACTGCTATAAATAACTAAAACCTACAATTGACTGCTATCCTCACTTTATCTTCATCCCACTATTTCACCATTTTAGTTAAACTTTCAAAGTGGCTTTTTTGCATCTGATTGGTTCACAAGAACTTGCACACACTGCACCAGCGGTCAGTGTATGATGTCACATCATACATTATCCAAGCCTCTGCAATACCTTCTGCATTAGATATTCTACCAAGAAGGAGCACAGCCACTATTGAAAGCTAATTTCAGAAAACAGTGATGGGAAAGTTTGAGAAACAGTGACTCGTGTTGGTTAAGATCAGTTAAGGCTGTCAAGCACAATGATCACCCTTTTCCTTGCTTGTTGAGCATAACAAGATGATGTAGGTCCATGCACATGGATGTGCGCCAGGGAGAGAGAGAGAAAAAAGAGAGAGAGAGAGAGAGAGAGAGAGAGAGAGAAGGATGTGTGATAGTCCACTTAGTAGCAAACATATCCTTATCTGATAAAAATTAGTTGTTTTGTCATGTGCCATTGAACCAGACCCTAAACTTCATTGTCTATAATGACACTTGGTCATTTCAGATAGTCTATATGATCTAAGATAATCATTTTAAAATGTATTGATGATCAGTGATTATCACCTGTCTCAGACTGCCACACCCAACTGGTTCTTATAGGGTTGTCACATAGAGCTTTACCTATACAGTATAATGAAAAAGATATTTCAAACAGAAGAATCATGATAAATGTAAAGTAAACCTTAACCCTCGCTGTATGATGGGGTGCAAAAACACCCCAGCGCGGTCTTTGAATGCATCTAGAACCTTTATTTTTTATGCTAGAAACTTGAAACTTCATGGTTTCCTCAAAATCAATGAGATCTTCATGCAGGTTATTTTGCAGTGAGCAAACTTGAGCACTGTACTCACTACAGCACGTGCAATTTTACTACCCCTCCGAGTACGATGCGGGAGC
>JAWQUT010000025.1:3585864-3620458 GCA_033807755.1 Ellobium chinense | reverse complement strand
TGTAGTAATTTTAGATAGATCTAGGCTTAAGAACTTACCCAGCTGCGTTGAAAGCTTCTTTCCAGTCCTCCATTGTCATACAATTAGTACCAGACGAATGTGTGTTGTCTCAAAAACGAAAAAGTGCAATACTACTGTAAGGAAAGTGGGAGTGTAGTTAATCCCGCATCGTACAGGGAAGGTTTTTTTCCTATTAGAAAGTAGGGGTGCAGATGCTCCCGCATCGTACTAAGAGGATGGGAACCTTTCTTCCTCTATAAAAAGTCGGGGTGCAGAGAATCCCACATCATACTTGGAAGGTGGAAAAATTAATCACTATATTATGAAGTCGGGGTGCAGATGATCCCGCATCGTACTCGAATAGGGGCATTTTGCATCATACGGCGAGGGTTAAAGTCTATAGCAGTCAATTTCGTATAATTTTCCTAGCATACTTTGAAGCCAGATCTGTTGCTTGGTATTCCGTCAGTAGTGCTTTTCAAGCCTCTTTAGTGGTCAGAAGTGTTTTCTTGATGACACTGTTTAAGAAACAGTTTCCTCCACGCTCGATGATCCTAATTCTCTTGAACAATGCATTGTTGGTGATATCCCACTGACGAGGCATTTGGGGATCAATCTTGTTACCTAAAATCATCAGCTCTTCATTGTGGACAGTGGCGGCAAGAAGCTCAACTGAGAAGTCCCAAAGCATGCCACGGAATTCCATAGTGATGTTGGATTTAGTGCAGCTGTTGACTCTCCAAAGAGCTCCAGTTTCTTGAAGCACATAAATGCTATCACTGTGCCTGAAGTTAACCATGTTCTTTGCTGGGCCTGACATGTCATCCAAATAATGACGGGCAGACATGGTTTGGGTGTCAAAGCACTGAATTGTGGTGGATGTTGTGCTGTCTTTCACACTTCCAAAGACAACAATATTGCTGCCAAGAGAGTTTGCCATAGTGTTGGAGACAGCTAGGATTAGGTTGCCTACCTTCTCCCATTTGCCAGAACCAGGAACATTCTGTTCATCTCTGACATTGAATCTTTCAATTTCAGTACAGTCATCTCCGCCGATGGCGTAGATAAAGCCATCCAGATATCAGAGAATGATTGTCTCTTGGAACGATCAGATTTGGCAACTGCTTCCACACATTTGTATTGCTGTCATATTTGTACATAAACCCATTCTTGAGAGAGGTGGCATTACTGCTGGTGGCATAGATGTCATTCTCATAAACGACAGCTTTGCACTTCAGCAGTTGTGCTGGAGGTGCTGTCAGTTGAAACCACGACCCATCACTTGTTCTGCAGGACATCTTAAGTTGATTGGCCAGCCCAGTGATAGCTATGGTCACATTCTGTAGTGGGCTGGTTTTCCTGTGCATAGCATAGGGTGGACAGTAGTCGTGTCTTCTGCCAGGTTGAAGTTGGTACCTTAGCCCCTCCTGAATGATCGAGAAAGCTTTAGGATTCTCCAGAACCAGTTTGTTTTCCATGAGGGCTTGAATACATGTACCACTAACGAGACAGACTTTGGCAGCCGCCAGCAGCTCAGGTAGGAATTTCTTACGGTTGTAACTTTCACGAGTCGCTGATGTCTCAGATTCATGTCTCTTGTGAGTGTCCCGTGAACCAGCCATATTTTTAGCCTCATGATCATCATGTGCTTTGCCTTTAGGGCTCTCTTTTGTGGATGTTTGTGTTTGCTTCCTCTTCTTGTGGCTTTTGAGTAAATCATCTCCTGAGCTTGCCAGCTGTTGATCTGACCCATAACACATTTTGTCATCAGGTGCACAGACCTCTTGAGGATCAAAATCAACCCATCTTAGCAAAGCATCAATCACCATATCTTCAGATTGTACTGTCAGGTCATCGTGGCTAACCAGTTTCAGCATATCGTCAATATCTAGCATAAGAATGTGATCAGTCATTCTGAGATGGTCGAACTCTTTGACAATTAGCTCCCAGGACAAGTTCTTAAGTTTTTTGGAGTCAAGCACTTTGGCATTGATGTAGATTTCATCACAGTTTTCTCTTGATAATTGTTTAGCATGAAACAGCTCGCAACTCTCTATGAGGAAATCAATTTGGAGTTGGGTAGCTGCGTGCCATATGCTCGTGACATTATCAGGATTTAAAACATTTCTTGCCTTGTACAAACAATCAAGAACAAGGCTGAATGTCTCAGGGGATATTCCTTTGAGTTCCACTCGCTTGGTTAGGTCCTCTCGCATTCCTGACGTGAATGTAGCTCGGAAAAAGTCTGAGCAGGCGCTTAAAAGAAAACGGTGACATTCGAAGGTGGTGTCTTCCACAACGACTGTGACGTCTGCGAAACTGCATCTCTCCATTTGCGCTTGTAGACGCGTCATAACTGCTCTAGCCAGATGATCAGACACTGCCATGGTACACGTAGGAGACTGCTCTGGAGAATGTCAAGATAAATGAGATGAACAGAAAATCTGCAACAACTGAGGTTTGAAACCCATCTTTTTAAGCATGTAAGCGGCATAAGGATACATTGGTCACCATTGTGAGATGAATTTATGGTCTAGCCACGAAAAATTTATACAATGTGATCATCTGTGATCTTAGAACGATGAGACCATCTCATCAGGGTTTTAATGAGTCCTTCACCAGAGTGTACGTGAAGTACCTGGCTTGCAGCCAGTCAGAATGAGTCTCAAGTCACTTTTTGGCTGCATCGAGTTACTGTTGGTATGATATGAAAACTTGTGAACTTTCATTAGGTGAAAAAAAAAATTCTCAGCCAGCGATAATTTGGTTTATATCGTTTCAAATGGCTGGGAGTCACCCCCTTTCACCGGAAAAAAAAAATGCTGTGAAAATCGCAGTTGGAAAACAGTTTTCTTCACGATCACTAAAATAGTCCTGCCTCACAAACATTCAAAGTTAGCTTCATTTATGAACTAGTCACCATTAAACCAATAATCATGCGTACAGAGATGGTTTTACTCTTGATTTCTGCAACAAACAAATTCGTTATTGGATGGTTCAGATCACCTTCAGAGCCTGATGCAATGTCTCCGTTTCCAGTCCAGCGAAAGAAACTTGATTTTGACTGCCTGCCAGATCTTCACATTATGTGCATCACAAAGCGGATATAAGTAAACATCTCCCCAAATAGCGCTGCCTTGCTTGAAAAGTGAATTACGGATATACAGTATATTGTTAGGCCTTGAATTCAAGAATAACATAGTACAAATGAAATGTTCAGTCTTGGGCTTTATTCTCTGTTTGGTCCCTACGTCCCGTTGTTGGTGTAATTCAATGTTTGCTAATACTAAAGTGATCGCCCTATTCGGAGACCAAATGAAGAAACTTCTCGATTGGAAGATTTTCCAGATTTTCTTGTTTGTTTTTAATAAGGTGGACTGAGCTTGCAATATATTTTTTTTGTGCGTGTGTAGTTTGATTTAAGATTGGAAATGTCAAGGGCTGTTTGGAGAATAATCGAATGACACGCTTCTTCAATTGAGCCAACTTCGGTTTAATCATCCTTTTTTTTTTTTTTTTAAAGTTGGAATTGCAGTATTGTTTATTTTACCACTTCACCTATTCTCTACTAATTCGCTTAACCGTTTGGTGTTTATTTTTTGGTTTTATGTATATCTTCAGTAGCATCAGCTCGTTTTGAAAAAAATAGTAGTCTGTCCTTTAGTAGAGCCCTCAACTTACCTGCTGTTTCAGTTTGTAACTTGGTTTGTGAGTTATTTTGTCCCATCGGCCTCTGCGTACAACCACTTCAGCTCAGACAAATCCAGGTAGGAGGAGGATGAAGGGCAAAGGGAGAACGTGTTTGGGGGTTCTGGCAAGATAAGAACAACCCTCAGCAAGTTGAGAGTGGCGAGATCTTGGGTTTGTTTTATTTTCTGAATCCTATGCCTAAAGAGTGACATACAACTGAAAAACCAACGGAAACCAAACGCCCCAATACGAAAGTAGTCAACACTGTCAGCAGGCTAGCGCGTTTTCTTCCATATTTCTTTCAAGCTATTGATGAGACAGTTTGTGACCTGTTACCAAAGACGTGCATTTACAGTGTACGTCTGTCGGATATACAGTACTTACCACAGTTTGCGGCTGCAAGACTCAAATGTATCTGTTGATAAAAGAAAAACACGACTGATGTACCTAGGGCTTGCGCCAGTAAACATTAGCCGAGTAGAGTGACCAGTGTATAACCCTGTGCATCATTGTGTAGTATATTTATACTTTAGTGATAGACCTAGGCCTAGTTCTTTTTGTTCAGTTCTCAAGCGCACCAGGGCCGTGTATAGGGACTGAAATTCTGAGTTAGTTGCATCCATCGTTAAAACAATGAAACAGTGAATTTTTGCGTGGGTTAAGAAGAGAAAATTAACAATTTTTATTAGCCTACTGTGCAGGAAAATTTGTAATAGTCATCTGGTGGAAATCAGTATTCTGCCTTTTAAAAAAAAATAACATAACGTTGTTTACAGCTGAAGANGGCTGCAAGACTCAAATGTATCTGTTGATAAAAGAAAAACACGACTGATGTACCTAGGGCTTGCGCCAGTAAACATTAGCCGAGTAGAGTGACCAGTGTATAACCCTGTGCATCATTGTGTAGTATATTTATACTTTATTGATAGACCTAGGCCTAGTTCTTTTTGTTCAGTTCTCAAGCGCACCAGGGCCGTGTATAGGGACTGAAATTCTGAGTTGCTTGCATCCATCGTTAAAACAATGAAACAATGAATTTTTGCGTGGGTTAAGAAGAGAAAATTAATAATTTTTATTACTGTGTAGGAAAATTTGTAATACTAATAGTCATCTGGTGGAAATCAGTATTCTGCCTTTTTTAAAAAATAACATAACGTTGTTTACAGCTGAAGAAAAGGTTCAGTTTTCACATGGGATATGCTTTTGACCAGAAACCATTCTATTTTTCTTATTACATAACATTGTTTGTTTACAGCTGAAGAAAAGGTTCAGTTTTCACATGGGATATGCTTTTGATCAAAACCCATTCTATTTTTCTTATTACATAACATAACATAACTGTTTGTTTACAGCTGGAGGAAAGGTTGCACGTTTTTACACGTAACATACAGCTCATTGCCTACGGAAATAATGATAGCCTTGTGATTTTGTCAAGCGGGAACATTTCCGGGATAAGATATATATTATCTCTCTCCCTCTCCCTCTCTCTCTCTCTCTCCCTCTCTCTCTCTCACACACACACACACACACACACACACACACACACACACACACGCACGCAACACAACACAACACACACACACACACGCACACACACAAAAAAAAACAAACAACGGAAATCAGCTAAATATGAAATGTTGTTTTTCTCTCTGAAGATCTCGAATTAAGACAAAAACCTCGCTGCCTGGTTTGAAAAACGTAGCATAAGTAAGTATGAACAGGGTACCTTATGAGTCATGACAGTAAAATGCGCCGGGGGTCCATAAAAGGAGAGGAGAGGCATGTTGGGGCACTTCATTAATTTGGATACAGTCGCACACTTCACATAAGATCGATCTTTCTTCTGAATTTCATGAGTGAAGCCTTTCATACTGCATCTGAAAACTTTAAAGATTGCTAGTTTAATGTTCTTCAGGACATTACGGTAAGGAAAGTTGGTATCAAATCGTCTGGTGGGCCCTGTTTATTTATAAAAGCAAATCTCTTCCACTCAAAGCAATCTTTTGATCTGTCCAAAACCATTTGTTTGTAAGCGGCGCTTGCATTTCGACAGTAACAATCGTATAGGGCACTTTTGATGTGATAATATGTACTTCATTTCAAAGCCAGAGACAGTGTAGCTCGTGGTGGGCTGCTAACGCCCCTTGCGATTGCCTCTTGAGTGGTGGGTTTTACCACACTGATTGATAACACTGAGGCCTGAAGTTTAGTTTCAGTTTCAGTTTCGATCCATCTTTTGTTTCAGTTTCGATGCATGCACACAATTAATAGAAGTCTGTTTCAAGTCTCACACGTACATTGCGGATGATAATTGACGATGACTAACTGTGTCATGTGGTTGAAAAGGCACGCCATCGATAACTCGTGCAGCAACTGCACTCTATGTTCATGTTACTGTATTGATGGAAGAATTCAGGAAATAACCGATTTCTCCTGTTCTCCCCCGCTTCTTTCTTTCTCCCTCCCTTCCTCCCTCCTTCCCTCTCTCTCTCTCTCTCTCTCTCTCTCTCTCTCTCTCTCTCTCTCTCGCGCGCGCGCGCGCGCGTGAACAATATCGAGCTCCTCTTGAAACCCCAATTTATTTTGACTGTGGTCGCGTTATTGTTGTTGTTGTTCTTTTTGTGACGGTTGATGCTGATGCTGCGGTTGATTGATGCTGTTGCTGCTGTTGTCGCTGGTACTTCTGCTGTTGGTCACATCCATTACAAAGAGTTAGATGAACGTCCATTGCTTGAACAAAGACTTCAGTTACTACAGTGTAGTTTGCTTTTCTTTAGAAAGAAACTGGGGGTTGTTTCGATTCCACTTAATCGCTTCCACGGGATCACGGAAAAAGTGGGCGATTAAGCGGAGAAGGTAATTTCGGCCATATTTTTGGTAAGGGTTTAAATTTCTTTGATGTCGTGCATTGACGCCTTCTCGTCGCCAGACTCATGACAGACTCGAGTTTGACGATGTTGTAGCGCACAAAATTTTGATCCCCGCGGTCTCTCTCATTGGCCACCTCGCAGTTGCCCAGTAGACTATAAAAAGTAGGATGGCACGATCGGGATCGACTGTTCATCCACATGACACGTTCTCTGATCTAGCCGAAATCCACCAGACAGGCCAAATACGATGTTTACATTCTCCGCCTCGCTGAGACGGAAGGCGTGGGTGGAGGGGACTATACGGCTTTCTCGATTGACTGATTGGTTATCAAATATAAGATATAACAGTTTGTTTGCATAATTATGGTTTTTATTTTTTTTAAAAAATGTAAAACCCAAAATAATCATGGTTTCCACTTGATATAAACAGTATCGATGGTCTTCGCATACACAGCCTGCCAGGCTGTTTCACGTCAAATTTGAACTTAGCTAATCCTATTCGAAGACCGGCGATATGATTTGTGCTTAAATGCACATAATTTGATAGACATATATATATATTCTGTATGAAAATTAAAGAATCTGACATGAAAATGTTTGAAAATAATATTTTTAAAAAATACGAAACATGCTGTTTAATTCAAAACATACAGTATTATAAATTATTAAACGCAGAAGCGGCCAGCGCTGGCGGGAGTTCAGTCCATGAGTTTCTGTTGTGTACAGCAAGTATAAGTATGAGCACTCCTTTTCGAAATTCTGTCGCCTCACGAAGTTATTGCCCCCTGTGAATCACTCCGTGTCATGATAAAACATTTCATGGTCTAATTCTAATATTATTATAAATGATGCGATTGCATGATCGAACGAAATCAGTTTGCAATAAGTTTTCATTGAGGACAGATAATAAAGACTTTGCAGGCGTATTTTTGTGATGTTTAATTTTATAATATATTCAGTATAAACTGTATACTGCCCTCCATAATGGGTCCCTCTTTTGGAAGTACTGTATTGGTGGAGGGGGAATAATTTCTTGGCACGAACGCTCTTTTAAGTCAGAATTGCTCAATCACATCTAAAACAGTATAGACCGTCCTAATACGTTTCTACATTGTTCAATGTTTGCCAAAACCATAGTATTACCGCAGGGCAAAGGCATTAGTAGTCAGAATGTGGTGAAAATAGTTACAATCAGGAGTTTATTTACATGTTAAAAATTGACAATCACATGCCCTTTGGCCAGATACTGCACCCATGTCGAAAATCACAAGAATGACATTCTTCTGTTTCAATGTGGACTCTGTATATAGGAAATGAACACTGGGCAGTCATGCCATTGCAGTTCAGGAAGACGTTGATAATGCCAGGGTTCACCATGAAGATAATTATGTAACTGATGCTTCTGAATATGACTATGCACATATAGTGATTTTATGCAATATATTTTCGCTAAGTAACGAGGGCATGGAGCCCATTTATTAAAACACTGTGGTTGTTTTTTTAAAGGTAACAATATCATCATAAATATGTAATAATGTCGAACTTAGCCTTGCAACCCCTTATGTTTTCACCACCTGTCTTTCATGGACAGTTTCACATTAAAATTAATTTTTTGACGATCGCACATTTTGTAATGGTTACATGAACCCGATCTGTTGTGGCGCCTTTGGCATTTCCATTGACAAGTTCGTCTGTATGTGCTAATAGTGATGTTATATAATATGTAGGCATCATTTAGTAAAATTGAAAATTATATGCTAGGATCTGTGGGGTAAGATTTCACAGTCTGCATGGCTTAATTTTACGACGTATAAGGGAATTGCAGAGTGGTCAGAATTGGTTAAATACTGTAATCTGACATTCAGTTAGTAGAAATGTTTCTCATGCCTCTTTTGTGGTCAGGAGTGTTTTCGGGATGGTACTGTTTAGAAAACAGTTTCCTTCAAGCTCGATTATCTTGATTCTCTTGAAGAGTGCGTTGTTGGTAGTATCCCACTCACGGGGCATTTGAAAATCAGCCTTATTGCCTAGTACCAGCAACTCCTCGTTGTGGACAGTGGCGGCGAAGAGCTCTGCAGAGAAATCCCAAAGCATGCCGCAGAATTCCATGGTGATTTTGGATCTGGTGCAGCTGTTGACTCTCCAAAGAGCTCCAGTCTTTTGTAACACATATATATTGTTGCTAACTCTGAAGCCAACCAGGCCCTTTGCTGGTCCTGACATGTCATCCACATAGTAATGGGCAGACATGGTTTGGGTATCAAAACACTGAATGGTCGTGGACGTTGAGTTGTCGTTCACATTTCCGAACACGACTATGGAACTGCCGTGCGAGAGGGCAAAGATGTTGGAGACAGCTAATTTCAAATTGCCAACTTGCTCCCACCTGCCTGAGCCCGGAACACGTTGCTCATCTCTTGCATGGAATCTTTCAATTTCGGTGCAGTTATCTCCCCCAACAGCATAGATGAAGTCATCCATGCATATCAGAGAATGATTGTCTCTTGGAACGATCAGATTTGGCAACGGCTGCCACACATTTGTATTGCTGTCATATTTGTACATAAACCCATCCTTGAGAGAGGTGGCATTACTGCTGGTGGCATAGATGTCATTCTCATAAACGACAGCTTTGCACTCCAGCAGTTGTGCTGGAGGTGCTGCCAACTGAAACCACGAGCCATTGCTCGTTCTGCAGGACATCTTAGGTTGATTGGCCAGCCCAGTGATAGCTATGGTCACATTCTGTAGTGGGCTGGTTTTTCTGTGCACAGCATTGGGTGGGCAGTAGTCGTGTCTTTTGCCAGGCTGAAGCTGGTACCTCAGCGCCTCCTGAATGATCGAGAAAGCTTTAGGATTTTCCAGGACCATTTTGTCCTCCAGGAGCGCCTGAATGCATGGACCACTGATGAGACATACTTTCGAGGCAGCCAGCAACTCGGGTAAAAATTCCTTACGATCGTCCTTTTTCTGGGTGGCTGATGTCTGGATTTCACCATCTCTCCGGTGAACATCACGTGGTACGGCTTTATGTTTTGTCTCACTGTCATCAGTACTCTCTGTGTCCTCGGTGATGTGATGGCTGTCCTTAACGAGCGTTGGTTTTTGCTTCTTGGGGCTTCTGGTCTCGTCATCTTCTGAATCAGTCTGTTCTTGGTGAGACTGGAAAAGCTCTTCGTTATCCGGTGCAGTGATTTCTTCAGGATCAAACCTGACCCATCGCATTAGAGCGTCGATCACCACGTCCTCAGACTCGACTTTCAGGTCATCATTACTGATCAGTGTCAGCATGTCGTCAATATCCAGCATGAGAATTTGATCAGTCTTTCTGAGATAGTCAAACTCCTTCACGATTAGCTCCCAAGACGACTTCATGAGCTTTTTGGAGTCAAGGAGCTTAGCATTGATGTAGATGTCATGGCAGTTATCTCTGCAAAGTTGTTTGGCATGAAACAGCTCGCAATTCTCAGTGAGGAAGTCAATCTGGAGTTGGCTTGCTGCGTGCCATATGCTGTTGACATTGTCGGGATTCAGAACATTTCTTGCCCCGTACAGAGATTCTTGAACAAGGCTGAATGTCTCGGGCGCTATTCCTTTTAGTTCCACCCTTTTGGTCAAATCCTCTCGCATTCCCGATGTGAAAGTGGCCCGAAAAAAGTCTGAACACGCGCTCAAAAGGAAACGGTGACATTCGAAAGTAGTGTCTCCTACAACTACAGTGACATCTGAGAAATTTGTAATTTCTGTCTGTTCTTGTAGACGCCTCATAATAGCCCTTGCCAGAGTATCAGACACCGTCATGTTTGATAGTGGGAGATCTGTGGAGACCAGGCCATGAAAGATTATTAATAATCTGCTAGCAAGTTAGCTAATATGACAGTTGCTGTCGTCATCATTTTCTAGTCTGAATGGACGTGTCCCTTTGGTCAGTAACAAGGATAACTACTCACACCGTGCTTTCGATGGTGTGTGTGTTATCTTACATAAACCATACTAAACACTCTGAAGCGACTGAAACTCTTTTATTTGGTTAAGCCTTGAATCTCGACTTCCCTTCCTTTTAATGTCCCCAGAATTGCTGCCAAATACAGTTCTGCATAAATCAGTTTGTGAAGGAGTGTAGTTCACTCACCGGCGCAACCTTTGACCCATCTAATTAACATCAGTCTGGTGCTATAAATATGCGTGCTACCGAAACTCGTGCAGCTCACGGGTTACACGCGTTTGGATGCAATGAAAATGGATGGAATTTATTTCATAGAATTAAATGAAAAATAATCAAACCGAAGCAATACAAATGTAAATCTAATACCTTTGTATCTTCAGCTAACGAGAGAACAACCTCTGACGAAATCTGAATAAGGGTGATGTAGGATGGCCGTGTAATTTTGTGTTTCAATGACAGGTATTAACGAGATGATACTGAACATGCAGTCAACTGGACGAGTTGCCAGATAACTGTTTCCCCCCCCAACCTTCCACCCTCGACCTAAATGCAATTAGACCTCTTAAACTGGAACTTCTGTTTCACTTTTTCAGCGCACCAGTCCATAATTTCGAGATTGCGAGAGATTCAAGAATTTGCATCAATCAATTCCGCTTATTAGCAACTCCTAGGGAAACAAGGACAAAATTGCCATTAAAAAGAAGTTAATATACTGTAGTGGAATCTAGTGACCATTATATAAAAATATATAGACTTTTGTTCTGTGAAAGGTGTTGCAATTATCCGAAAGTTGTCAGTTTCCAGATTGCTGTTATGAAGAGTCAGTTCTACCTTTAGTAAGCAGTCGTCAGATGCCATGTCACACGAACGTTTTTAGTCGCCGCATCAACTTAGCTACCGGTCTGCCCGACGTCAGGCGTGGGCATGTCACACGAGCTACATTTTTTTTTGTGGCGTATCGCTTATGACCGTTGTCATATTTTCATTAGAAAGCTGAACGATCCAAAGAAGAGGGTGGTTTTTGTCGATGTTATGGGAAAGCTCTTGAGAAAAAGAGCTTTTTCTTTTTCTTCAAAACCGGGAACAAGAGCTTTGCACAATGCACACTACCCTCCATTCGTCGCTTTTCTTTGTTTTATCTTTGTATATTTCTGTTGTTGGAGCCCATATCGCGGGCCTGTTCTTTATTTCTAAAATTAAAATTTCAATTTGTGATAATCCAGAAGAGCCATTGCAAAAATTACTGTTTACCAACAGAGAAAAGCAGTTGGGTGTCTGGGAAAATGTAGGTGTGCATGGGACAAGTGAGTACATCACACGTGACAGTGTCGTCCATGTGACATTTGCAACTATGTTGTCATGTTCGCTAACACGCCGCGACAACTGACCGACGTCGGCGTCCTGGAGATCAGCGGCGACAAGTTTTGATACGCGCATCAGAAATTGGGACGCATCGCTCATCTGACATGCCCCATTGACCTCAATGTCCCGCTAAGCCGTTGGCGGCGTGTCGCAAGCTGACCACCGAGAAAAAACGTTCGTGTGACATGGCCCTAAATAAATGTCCTGATGTGGCGATCTTGGAAGGGGTGTAGAGTAGACTGAAAGCTGTGAAAGGCGCTTTCAGTTTCAATTTTTAAGGTCAGTAGAACAGAACCTGTACACATAGCAGCTGGTTTCGTTTTCGATGATAACGGAGATCTGCACAGGGGTTGGAGCTTCCTAGAGCTTTTTCGCTAGAGTAGTGAAATTGAATTTGTTTAGTGCTCTAGTGAAAGAATTATGAAATATGAGGACGTCTCGTACAAAGTTGCAAACGGAGAAAGAAAAATTGACATTTTGGCTCCCTGTTTTAGCAAATAATACTGATCTATGTAAATGAAAAAAAAAAAAGAAAGAAAGAACGAATAACACTTAGCTTACTATAATTATTATGGCATGAACTCAAACCTAACCATTATCCTAAGCACACGCATCTAACGTTTTACGCACTGCCTTAGCCTACATCCAAGATACCCTTACGTCACTGAAACTGAACATCTCCATGCAAAACACTCACACATAAAATAATATTCATTAAACATCAAAATCCTCGTTTTCCGTGGTGAAATTAGGTGTTCCTCAGACGTGGAACAGAACGCGGTTCCCCATTTTGGCACTGAACGGAGAACGGAACGTAGTTCCCCATATTTCGTCAACGTGCCCAATCCTGTACATCGGTTCTATCTATACACGTACAGGGTGGTCAAGCTCTTGTCGAGCTCAGCGTGATACAACCGAAAAAAAGTTTACGGGTTATTTTTACTTCTTTGTTGTTGTTTGTTAATTAATTTCCTTATTTTTACCATTTTATCTGTTCCGCCAATAATTCATTGTAATAAAATATGGATTTAGGTAAAATGTGTGAAGTATTAAATACAGTTTCAGGGGATTTAAAAAGATTTTGCGTGTGAAATGTAGTGAAATTTGGCCTTGAAAGTTAGAGTACTGGCACACAGCAAACCCTTTTTTTTTTGTGTGTGTGTGTCAAATTCTCAATTTTTCTCAACACACTCGTACTGTCTCTCGTGTTAGAAAGGCATTCCTCCCCCTCCCCTTTTGTTCATCCCTCTCCCTCTCCTCCTCCTCCTTCTACTTCTTCGTTTTCTTCTTCTTTTTCTTCCTTTCTTCTTCTTCTTTTCTTCCTCTTCTTTCTCTTCTTCTTTCTCTTTTTCTTTATCTNATTTCCATTTCGGTGCCACCTCGTGTTATTTGGTAGACCTATAATTGGCCCGAGCCAGGATATCTTGGCTCTTTTGGTAAACTAACACGTCATCTGTTCTCATAGCTTAGTTGTCATTTTTATTTGATATTTACCGTGTAGATCTCATAGCAACGCTTATGAAAGCACATAGCGTATGGCTGCCTTTATTTTCGGCAAATTTTTACCATGAAGAAGAATTGCTTGGTCGAAAATTTTGGATATCTTATCTGGTGTTGTACTATATAGTACATGTTGTCTATTGTCAATAAATTCTTAAACGGGATTCAACCTCTTTCTTCTTTAGTAATTCATTACCCGTTTTGCAGTCCTCCACATTAGGTTAGTATAAGAGAAGAATTACAGTAATAATAATTGTATTAATGATCCGTTCATTTATTCAGCAACTTCATTTGAATGCAGTAATCTGAACATAAACATGTGGGAGTTGTCTGTAATCCCACGAGTAGCTGTTACCTTTTTTTTTTTTTTAGTGACCTTAAATTCGTTGTCTTAAGTTATATTAAGGCCTTACCTTTCAATTTTGATAATCACAAACTTTGGTCTAGTTGCCCGGCGTAGGCCTACACTCTCGCGTACAGAGGACTTCTCCCTGAAGTTGTCACGTCTCGAGTCTCGAGTAACGTGTCCAACCATTTCAGTTCCACTTTGTCCCTGCCCGTTTCCGAGAAACTGGCGTAGGCCTAGCCTTTTGTAATCCTTGGCTCGGCTGTTGACGCATATAGGCCTACGGTCTAGTGTACTAGTCTACCCACGCCCCTTTTGCAGGACCATGACATCCGTTTTGAAGTCTTTTGTTGTGCCACATTCGCTAACTTTAGAAATAAGCTTCTCTCCAAAAAAAAAAATCACCATTAAACCTAGCATGGAGAAATTAATATGATGTATGAAATATATATACGAAACAAGAAGAAATCGAAGTATTTACAATTATGTGCCACCTCATTTTACAGAATTATCAGACTAACCTTATTAACATCTTCTGGTTACTGCCTCTGGTGTGACCTGATGTGTTTTGTAAATGATGAGAATGCATGAAATCATGCACGGACGAATAGCTTGTGGGAAGAAAGATTGAAAGAAGGAACAATAAGTCGCTGTTTGAGAATGGAAGTGGATGTAGTAGAATTGTGAACGTACGTGGGTGATACGATTTGTAATAATGAAAATATTGATGTGCGACAGATAACAGTACGGAATGGGGTGCAAATGCGGATACTGTACTTTGTTACCGTTATTCAAACGTACGTATATTTGTGTTCATAATGCAGTATTGGCCTATACAGCCAGAGCCTGTAATAAACTACACTGAAACTGCTATGGCACAACATACTGTATTGGAGATTATTCTAACAAACGCTGTTTTGATCTATACGGCATGGATTCGGTTCACTAAATTGTTGGGGATTGGATCGACGGGATTGGGGATGGGTTTATGTATGTGTATGGGGGAGGGCTTAAGCTTCCTATGTTTTAATTCTGTGAATTGCAGCCCCCGCCTCCCCCTTCCTCCCCTCCTCCACTACACACACCCTTTTTACCTCCCTTTAAGTGAACCGAACACATTTTGGGTGTTTTACGTTCTGCTTGCTGAAGCTGTTCATCTTTCCATGTATGTTTGTCTCACAATTACTGGGACTCTTGTTAGCGGAAGGGAGGTTGGTGGGTTAATTTCAGTCCCTCCTGTGGACTCCACCGCCCGCATCCCACCCCCCTCTGAACGCAGTTGCAGTAAAAGCATGGAACTTGGCGTAGAGATAAGAACCAGATCCCAGTCTTAATTCATACTAAACTGTGATATTTAGATCTTTGTCATCTGTGTTGTTTTTTTGAAGGGGGGGGGGAGGGGGCTGAGAGAGCACAGCCGAAAGTGGGCCGCGATTGCATGCCCCAACAGTCATTGTGTGAGACTAATCATAGGTCTTAACTCTTAATCCATATCAGGGCTCACTTTGAGTTTCAGTTTCAGGCGTCGATAGGACAAACAAAAGGCTTAAAACCAGAGTGAAGGAAGGAGAACAGTGAACATAACTTTCGCCACTACCCCCCCCCCCCCCCCCCCCCNTCCCCCCCAAAACAAAACAAAACAGAAAAGAACGTATCAATACCAATACCTGAGTGCAGAGGTTGACCGATGTGTAGGGCATTCCAGTCTGGGTTTCCCTGCAAAATGGCTGTTTCATTTTCAGTTTCCCTTCATTCGCCCACAACTTGCGACGGAGCCAGTTATGGATACTGTGTTCTTAATCTTATATGTAACTACAGAGGCAGAACCAGACATATTTTGAGGTGGAAATTTTGTTGTTGTATTGTGTTTGGTTGGGGTAGAAAAAAGATCGGGGCACACACTGGAGCTCTGTCAACACAACCATTGCTTAGCAAAATCCTCTGCTTGGGCACATTCCAATTCGACAGTCCCAACTGTCTTGTTTCTTATAAAGAGCACTCTGGATAACACAAAACTTCTGATTACACACTCCCAAGTAGCTTGATTTGAAGGTCGAGTGCATTATCAGGGTTCCACTGTAACTCTTAAGAAGAAGAAGATGGTGTATTATCTTTAAAGAACCCAAACTTTATCATTAATTCTATCAATGCTGCTTTCACTCAAAGAATGGAATATTTTACCTCGTAAGTCTTCACTGGCAAGATGGCTCCATTGATGGCCAGCATTCCTTTATTTGTGTGTGAAATACAAATGACCCCTCCTTTCCTACCATAAACAGTACATCTTTACAGTATAGTGGCATTGCTTTGCTCTTTGTAACTGATATGTGCTTTTGCAAAGCTATATTCACTATTTGCTCACTCCATTTGCTGGTTGCTGCAGCTGTACAGCATAGCCCTAATGCCCACGCTGAAAAGTCAAATGTCCAGTCATACATGAGTGATGTGAAAACATGAGTGAGAGTTGTGTGAGAATAACACAATTCAAGCCTGAATAGGATAAATGATGCATAAAACTTGTGAATTGCATTGTTTCTTACATTGCTTGCAGTATTGAGAAGACACCATCCGCCATTAAACATTGTTCTTTCCAGTTCAGTGAAGGGATTCTATGTCGTGCTCTTTCTTAAGTTTAATGAGAATGAAAAATGGAAGTTGTATCACATGAATTAGTACTGTTGACTCTGGTTCTGCAGTGTGGATAATTATAATTCCACTTAATCACAGTGTTTTCCAATAACAAAATGCCATATTTCTGTCTTGAAATCATTTGATAATCACAGCTGCTTTTAATAGCAACAATTTCCATACGCCAGGGAAATTTGGAATTACACAAAAGTAACTCTAGAAAGAATAAAAAATTATTCACCTTTTAATTTCTTCTTTGTCCAGAATGAATTGTGCCAGTTGGTGTTGCTCGTCCCTCCCACGACTGCTGCAGACCCCAAGCATAATCTTGCACCTACAGACAAGAGGCTCCCGTTACAAGGCAGCCCTATCGCTGGATAGACAAGACAGATTCAACAGATTTGTGTAAGTGGAATACACACACATACAAATTACTTTCATTGAGTAAAATTAGCAAACTGAACAAGTTCTGGCAATTAAAGTTTTGTGCACTTCAGAATTTTAAAAAATTGTGGGTTAGACCGATCTGCCTCTCAAGTATCCATGTGTTGCAGATCTGCCACTGTGAAAAATATTGATGGACAATGTCCCCCCTAGCCCGTACGCAAAATCTGAATTTTTTTTTTACATTTTTTGGGGTTAGACCAGTCTGCTTCTCAGGTATCTAGTTGGTTTTTGCTGTCCTGAAACCTCTAGGAAAGTGAATAAAACTGTCTTTTAATATAAAACTCCAGACAACACTGGTAAAAAAAATTATCTCAGTGCTCTTCAGCTAGCAATCTAAAGACAGTGCAGTCTTCAAAATTTCTGTGATGCTAATTAAATGTTATTTTCTGGTTAGTATTATAAGTAATAACCAGAAGGCAACATTTGTGTTTCATGGTCTAGTGTTTAGGGGATGTACATATTTCCATAACAAATGGGTTAAGAAGGGTTTGAATGGGTCAAAGTTTTCAATTATTTTAGCAGTGGCTTCAGGAAGGAAGACTGCAATAATGTATGTGCAAAATAAATGTTTAAAAATATGCGCATGTAAGATCACACTGCGCGTCAGCAACACTCAGATATCTTTACCTTTCATGATTCAGATTGTTAAACTGTTGTGGGCAGCAGCTTGTTGACACCTGTTTAGGGGTCAGCCTCATTTGGCTTGTATTGCACTATGATCTGGCCGGTCAGATTTCTTCTTATGCCTTGGATTGGGCAGATGTGAGTATGCTGTTCTTTTGTTGTCCAGTCTAAACACAGCTGACTTACTTTATTCATAGTTTACTTAGTTGCTATATCCTAAATTCTTTCAGGAGGCCTAACACTTAACACTGCTTATAATTGCATTGACTGCATAACAGCAACATTGTCATGATCCTGTGAGGTTGTATTTAATGAAGTTGACTACAGTATGTTAATTCTTAAATACAGATATGAATTTTAATTCATATCTTGTAAGTGAAAGCGTCAATGTTGTTTTGAGATGGTAGGGTGTGATGATTTCATTTGTCAATGGGAATAGTGAAACATGTAGATATGAGTTAAAATGTAGACATGATAATGTAGATTTGCCCAATTTTGATATAATTATATGCAGTGTTAAGCATAGCATTTAATACAGGGAAGGTTTTTTTTTTGATTATGTGATATTGTTGAGAATGTAGCATTAGCAGCATAGTATTACATGGACATCTTACTCTTGCTACGGAAACTAATTCAGAAAATATATTAAGATCCTGTAACTGTAGCAGCTTCACCTGAAATTGTTTACGGAAATAGAATACTGTGGGTTGAAAAGTAAGAAGGCACTTTTTATTAGGTTGATCGAGAACTGAAGTCAACATTCACATAGTATGATTTGTATGGGCAAAAAAAAATGATATGAAGAAGATTGCGTGTGTCCATTTAGATGTTCAAGAGCATTTACAGTATTGAACTTTGCTGATTCTCTTTTCCAGGATGTTGCCCGAGAGCTGACCTCTTTGGTGCAGTGGTTGATGGGTGCCCCAGCAGGACTAAAGCTTAATGCCCAGCTTACCAAGTTCCTAGGCCACTTTTTTATTTATCATATCTACCTGTGGACAGGTTAGAATGTTAATCTTTACTGTGTCATTGTAAACATAAAAAGTAAATGTCTTGTATACTTGCGATCTTACAATTGTTGATGAAGTCCTTGGGCAGTTGCTCATAATCTTTGTATTGTAAATTATGTGAGGATTGTGTTAGACTGTGTAGAGAGAGAATTTTTCTCAAAAGTGGAGAACAGTGTATCATTTCACTGTCAGTGTACAAAGGATACAAATGACAAATTTGTCGGTGCCCTCACAGATTGCTATATCATTTATTAAAGTCTCAATAATTTGTCACTTTGCGTGAGAAAAGTGAATTCATTCAAAACAGATTCAACAAAATTGAAATGTTCAGATTGTTTGGAGATCCTCATAATGTCTTGAAGTGCTGCTTCAGCTTATATTCCTCCCTCATCTTCGTTCACAGGATACCTAACCTTGCTGAAGAATATGATGCCTTCTGTAATACTGTTCTGTTCTTGCACTGGTGTCCTGGGAGTGTCTGCTCAGATGAGCTTAGTACGAGATGTGTTGTCCATGCTCACCCTGCACATCTACTGCTTTTATGTGTACGCTGCAAAGTGAGTTGATTGATAGTATCTTAAGCACATGATTGTTGTTAGCTGAGCAGTGGTTAAAACGAGACCTGCTTGCCTGACTGACTGACTTGCTGACTTTATTTAATGTGCCTAAGCGCACTCGTCCTAATTAGACATAGGTGGAAAAATGGTTAGCCTTTCCTCCGGTGGAGCACTCCCTGCTCTCCCCTTTTCATCTCAGGACAAGTGGATTTCTGAACCAATATGCTTGCTTGCTCTATGGTTGTATTTAATATCCCTGGGAGCAGTGACCCAATTCAAAGCAACATGATTTTATCAATGAATGAGATAGGGTTAAGATAACAATTTTTTTCTGATTCAGCATATAGATGTAAGTAATGATTATATGGGTCCTTGATTATTGTATGGTACATTACTATTACTGCTGATGCATGAAAAACAAACAGTAACATCTGGAACTGTGGAAAAGTGAAACAGTGAGGACAAAATAGATTACAGTAGCATTCTGTTGATCTGAAATTGAGAGGAGTGGGTAAATTTTGGCAGGTTAAGTGTGTTTTGTACATTTACAGTGAGATTGAAGGGGATATTATAGTAGTTTTTCATGTTAGTTGCAAATGTTGAGTTTGGCATGTAATGCTTTCAATATGCGTGTTGTTGGGGAGCACCGTACGTTGTCATCTCCTTTGATTGATGCAATACTTAATATAATAGTCATGTGCCAGACCTCCAGTGGACAAATAGCGGGAAAACTGCAAGAGCAGCAGCTTATTTTTTTCATCTCCTTGTCATGTTTTCTTCACTTGGCAGCGGAATTGTTGTTGTGTTATCACAGATTTCCTGAAACTCATTAGACAGTTACTTGAAGTATTTTACTATGAGTAAAGAAAGTCTTTGAACAGGTATTTTTTCCTTGTTCTGCTTCTCCAAGATTTTAGGTTAAGTGCTGTCGTGTTAGGTGAACTCTGCTGTACTTTGACCTGTGATTTATCCATATGACATGATCAACATATAGACTAAAGATTAGAGTCTCCATCTCTGGTCAAGATTATCAAAACTGTATATTTTTTGTTTACAGAATATTCCACCTGCAGGTGTACGCCTTGCGTTCCCTCTGGCGGTTGTTCAGGGGTAAGAAATGGAATGTCTTGAGAGCTCGAGTTGATTCAGCTTCCTACAACACAGATCAACTCTTTGTGGGAACTTTGCTCTTCACCATTCTTTTTTTTCTTCTTCCCACAACAGCCTTGTACTATGCTGTTTTCACTTTGGTAAGTTCTGGTTTGTGTCTGTTCTTTGATTCTTGGTTAGTTAATTGTTTTAGTAATGCAGAGTGTTGCTGCTGTTCTACTGGCATCAGAATTCTGCTGGTTTGGAACATATCCCCTGGAATAGACTAACAATCTTAGACTAACAGGTCTCACAAGATGACTGCTGGGTGCTTTTTGTTTCAATTCTTTTCAAACACAGGTATAAGATACAGTATCTGTAAACTTCGTTGAATGTGAAATAAATTGCAAAATGTTATTGGTTTGTAAATTTTAGATAACTGGTGACTAAATTAAATAAATATGTCATCTGCAGGCATATAGAATTGAGTAGAAGTACAGTTTATAATTCCCAAATGATTCTCAGAGAGCCACACTCACAAGCCATACACTGCCCCTGTTATGATAATGACCATCAGAGAGAGATGTGAGAAGGTCTTACCATGATCTCTTTCTCTCTCACAGCTACGACTCATGGAACTAGCTGTTCAAGGGATTCTGTCAAGAATAGTTGCCTTCGTCACATCAGCACCTGTCTTTACCATTGTGTTGCGACTTGTAGCTCCGAAACTAGTAGCAGGTTAGTAACTCATAGAATATCTAATAGTTTAGTAAATGTAACTTGGTAATCCTGTGTAATGCTGGAAACTCATATAATACATTTTCAAAGTAATTTTAATAGTCTTGATGAGTTCAGATTTTTGCGTTTCTTTTCACTCAAGGAGCACTCCTAATAAGCCATTTACAGTAGTCCAGTGAAGATTGTCTGTGTGTTATTAAATTATTTTGCTGGGATTTGATTTTCTTTTGTGTAAACCCAGAATTTGGTGTTTTGAAATTTAAAGTTAATTGCAGTCTGCTGTACTTTTTGAAAGTCACTTGTAGTCATGGATCTACATTCTAGATTTTCATTACCACAATGAACTGGTCATGTACTTCGTCCTTACAGGTAGTGCTGTGTTCAGGGTGTCTCATATGCCAGAGGGTTTGAACTGTTTGGTGCTTAATATGCAGGTAGGATTATAATGTAACAACCATAAAACTTTTGGGAGTAGGGGAGTCAGTACAGTCATACATAATCTGAATGTGAAGTTGTTTTGTATTGATTGGAATAATTCCGGATAGTGACATAACTGTTTTGCATCTGATAATGTCTGATGGCACAGGTATTTCAGTTTCTCAAGCATATGCAACCTTTTGATTTCCATTGCCAAACTCTTTAAAATGTACGAAAATGTAAGAAAATAGTCATTTGTATGTTGTTATATAATTTCTAACCAGATGTACATGTTTGTATATGAATTAATGAACTATAAGAAATCCACAATGATTTAGTCTCACTGTCAACCTGTGTACCAGATCCAGTGTATTGTATGAGAAACTGTATGACCAGTTGATTACAGCACTGCACTTTAAGATTTAAAGGTCATGGGTTCAATTCTTAACCAATATCTTGTTGTAAGTGCCTTCAAGAAGCATTTCATTCATATTTGCGACAGTTCATCTAACTGTAAAATGGATACCTGGTTATGGGCACTGGAGGATAGATTGCTAGTGATCAGCATCTGTAAATGGCATAACACTTTCTCTGTGTTGAGAATGAGACCTGCTGGGGTAACAAAAGTGTGAAGTTGCATGAGGGGGCATTAGCCTGGAAATGAGACCTATGAGCTGTGTTGTTATTGTAAGTTGTCCTTGTGACACCACTGCACTATAATATTTAAGATACTGTCCCCAATCTTAAATGACCTGTCCATGTACACAATCAGAGCAAAGATAGATTATCATAAATTTAGCATGAAGTTTTGTGTATCTGCAGACCTGCCCAATTCCATTCCATCAACTGACCAAACTGACAGCGCCACTACTGTCAACCCAGACTGCATCAGTGTACACTTGGGGACAATTCCTTTCTCATCTGGCCACAGGAAAGCTGATCTACCCTTGGGTGGATGTGAATAATGAGGATGAAACGAAAAAGACAGAATGACGCATGCTTGTATTTTTTACCGTTTATTTTACCGGCCAAAGGTAGAAGGAGTGATCACAAAGAAGTCAGTGAAAGGAAGAATGTGAGAATGCAAATGTAAGGACAGCGTGTTGAATTTCTAGTGTATTGGTTTTGTCCATTTTGTATAAAAAGACACAGATTTCTTTCTGTTGCAAGTGTTAACATTAATGGATTGCAGTACAGCACTGATGTTATTAAAGTACTGACATAATTCAGTGTGTTTTTGTTAGTGTTGCTGAATCTTGTGTTGATTTTGTCACAGACTACAAATGCTGCTGGCCAAAGTTAGAGTGCAAGCACTATTATCATTAACACAAGGCTTTCTCTATGATGACCAGATTAGTGAGGATATGAAGGATAGTTCATGACAAAGGTTGTACAAATGACCTAAACAATATTTTCGTTAAGCCTGATACTATGTCTCTCCGGTTTTGATCTGAACATAGCACATTACAATTTTAAACTTCAATTTCTGATGATAAAACATGCACAGCAAATGAAAACACAAACATATACATTTCATGGTCTTTTTTTATTTAGAGATTATAGTCTAGGTGAAATCTAAATCCCCAAATACATGAGAACAGTGAGAATATGATACTTTACAATGGAATGTATAATTTTCAAATAATCACAGAATCATTCTCGCATGCACATACCATTTATTCTATATTTTTATTACATTGTACATAAGTTCTGTGCCACTGAAGCAAAAGCAAATTAAGCGATGTCATTTAGCCATTAGCTTTGGGCATCAGAAAGATAAGATTTCATATACTGTCACAGATATTGCTAACTTGCCTATATATATTTCAAGGGTCAGCAAGATTACCCATATTTACAAAAAAAAATACAAAAAGTATTGTCAGTGGGACTTTTTTCAACTGCTTGAAAAAAAGAAAAACCACTGAGGCAACTATCATGGCTATTGACATAATAAGTTACAGATCTGGAACTGAATGTAGATCTAAGTTTGAAACATGCTGAAAAATAAAGCTGCCAGTATGTAAATATATCACTGACCATGCAAAATGTTGATTAAAGCTGTAGTAGACAATGGCATGATATCAGTGCCAATTAAATTTATAGAGTCAAACAAATAATTTGTTAAAATTCTGTAATCAAAGAAATATCCATAAGGTCTTAGCATTCATTGGAAAAGGTGAAGGTCGACATTAAATTCAATAGACAACAGTTAAAAACGATTAAACCTTCAAAGGACACAAAAGCCTAGTTTATTTCTTTTTTTTAGGTTCCTCTGAGACTCTGTTTAAACTGAACATAAGTCTTTGGTTCATAGATTTCATTTTAACCACTGTCAATTGTATTTATAAATATAAAGCAACATGAGGTAACAAAGTATCAATTGACATTTTATACAAAAAAATCACTAGTTGATCCCATCCATTCATTTCGGCCATATCTTTATAAGCACCAGGTAATATATCCTGCAATGATAATGTTGACACAGAAAACAAGAATTCAAAATCTTTATCTTTTACAAAAATATAGACTGTATTTGGACTGTCCTCACTATAGATAACAATGCTGTGTCATCACTATGTCTGAAGAATACCAAAGCGTACTGTTGTCTCCTTACCCTCCATTAAAAATGAAGACATATAAATCTTTCCAACTCCATTTCAGCTGCAATAAGTACAATAGAACCTCCATATAAAGTATGCCTTGGTGCATGGAAAAACTATTTAATATTGAGATACACTTAACATCAAGATCCACCTGAATACTACAGAATGATAATGACTCCAAGCATGTAAAATTCATAGTTAATAACAAGGTATACTTAATAAATGAGTACTTTATATTGAGGTTCTACTGTATTATGAATTTCTTGACTGTCTGATTGCTGTCTTTTATCACTAATCATGATGATGACAATTATGTGGTGATGACAACTACACAAGCCCATAACCGCCAATGAAGTTAATTCTGTCACCAAACTCTTGTGACCTAAGTTACATCCTTTTCGAGGGTATATAATTCAAATGTATGATGATAAGAATGATGATGAAGATGCCTGAGCTCTATATGTTGAGTGTTGCAATCTGAGCAGTTGAACAGCGATATTCCTTAACATAAGCAAAATTCTCTTGTTTGGACTAAGGTAGCATTTATATGACCTGTAACTGCGGAGCTGCCAGAACTGAAGTTAGAACATTCCAAGTGCAGCCATCACAAGACCTTGTTCTTCATTGGACTTAGATGGTCTTGTTTCCTTGCCCTTAAAGTGCCACTTCATTTATAAGTAGCCATGTTCAGCTGTCCTGAGGCAATATATTATTACCTTGTTTTGAACTGAATTCTGAATTTTTTTTATGGATTGAAGCCCAATTGCCCTTTTTCTTTTGGTATGTGTAAACTCCTGAGTTATATTTGACATGCACAACATGAACACAGATCTTTGATTTACAAAAGAAAGATATCACAGCTGCAATAGGCGTTTGTCACGGTGGTGTCATGTTTGATACCATGCATAGGCATTTCTATTCCTATCATGCTGACCATACCCTTGTTTTTTGGTTTTTCTTATTAAGAAAGATTACAAACAACGGTGATGCAATAGTCTCATTGCTGAGAACTTAAGATGACTTTTTATATTCATGAGATGAATGAAAGAGGAATACAATTTAAAGCTGTAGAGAAACAAGGCATAGAATGAAGAAAATGAAATATCACATACTTAGTCATTTCATGGGTTGAAACACTCACTAATGCCAATCACAGTATTTCATACCCCTTCTTCCCATCACTACCTGCTCCCCAAATTTTGATGTTTTAGGTGTTTCTTTTCATTTCTTTGGTTTTTTTTTTTTTTTAGGGGGAGGGATTTAGGGGTTAGAATTTAACAACTAGATGTTGAAACACATGATTTTCAATTCTGGTCAGCTGAAACTTGATTCTGAAAAATGAAACCTAAGGCAACTTAAAACTATTAGCTCTGTCCACCCTGTAGATAGGTGTGTAGTTGAAGTAGTATATTTCACCTTTGGAGAAGTCAGGGTAGAATTCTCGGTAAAAGTTCTCAATAACCGCATGAGCCTCCTCATCAGTAGAGTCGTAATGGTGGGAACTTTTCCTAGCTGTAAACATAGTGAAGAAGATGAAAAAATGAATAGGCCATGCCACTGCATGGCTGAGTGGTTGTGCTGTTGGGGTACAGGACAAAATGTTGTGGATACATTTTTTGCTACAGTGATGATGTAAGTACTCTGGACAGGCTCATCATTTATATTTTTCTCATTCTGTCTATCACTAAAATGGCACCTATATTATGGGACACCATCTGAATGTCAGGTATCTGTGCCTGTGAAATGGCAACAACCCTTCATGCTTCTGAGGGTCACACATAAACTCTTGATTGGAAAGCCAGGCTTGTAATGTGAAAATTGAGTAAGCAGGCATCTGGCCTGGCTACATAACTTCTAAAGCTCATTATCATTAAATGAAAAAATATTCAACTTTCAGTTTGGATCATTATTTTATTTTATGCAAGCTCCTCTTAAACTTACGCTTTCAAATGCATTTTATCGACTGCATAAAATTAGATTTCATATTCAGGGATATCATTTTATGAACATAAAAACAACTTGAAAATCTCGGTTAGTCTTAGGATTTGGTGCTCTCATTACATTAAGAGTTTCCGAAAGTAGACTTAGAAAACCAAGTCCAGACTTCATCTTAGCTGAATCAATCCCTGCATATTAAGACAATGAAGACTTCATATAATGAATACCCTCTTTTCGATAACAGCTTATCTTTGCTTTTCATTATGACAAAATGAAATGTTTCTAAATCTCTTATTTTTTCTTGAGAGTCTCAGTATTTCTTAAGAGTCTCGGCATTCAAACACCTTATGAGAAAACTCTATAATCTTTTTAGTACTTACATCCTAATTTTTCTTTCAGAAAGCTCTAGGTATTATTACCTTCATTAACAAAAAAATTGGCCATGTACTGAGTCACTTTGACAGCATGCTCATCATGATTGATGGCTTGATCAGTTCTCCACAGGAAGATGTTCTTCTCTGGATGCCACTGGGTGCCATAAAATGGATAGTTGTAAGCTGTAAATGTAAAGAGAATCACAGGTTTTAAAGGGCACAGGAATTTGAATAAGTGAAACAGTCCATTTCATTATTTATGTATGGGCTCTATGTGATAATTGTGAAAAAAGATGCTTTGGCTTTAAAGCCCCTATACTGAAGACAACAGATGTGAAAGTGTGAAAGTTGTTATCTCACTAAACAAGACCTTTTATTTAATAACAAGCCTTTTAATTTTAAGAGGGGGCAAAACATAAAATGAATTGCGAAGTGCTGAAAAACATGTACAGTATATCATTTTCATAAACATTACTGGCCTGTCTTGATAGCAGGCTTTAAATCTCACCATGTAAACTTCTGACCAAAAAGTTTATCCATGCATTATTACTGTGATACATGGTTTCACACCAAGTCGCGTCACAGATAAAAGTCTGATAGTGGGAAAACAGTAGAATTAGAGACCCATGACAGACTGAGACTGATTAAAGACTGGCTGACTGGTAAAATTCATAATCGGATTTCACAACCTGAACAATTACCTTCAAACGTTGACACAAATTCTTTGCCGTCAGTATCCACATTTGTAGACAGCAAACGATAAAAATTGTTGAGAGATGAAATGTTTTGATAATCCTGCAAAGGAAGAGAGAGACTTATATGAGTAATGGACGTTCAATCACAATAATTGCATTTGTCAAAAAAATATGGATATTTTTTTGGTAAAATCCATGAAGAACAGTTAAAGTCTGGATCACTGACACAACTTCAGTTTGGGTAAACAAATATCTTCTAATAATAATAATTAGAGAGTCTCTGCTCTCACATTCTTGCACTTATTGACATAATTGTCAAGTTGGGCCCATTTACATTACAAATTCTTGTAAAGGATGCTGAGAAATATTCCAAGCTTCTCTGGCACTGGACCTACCTCCACACTTCTGTGGCAAAAATAACATTATCTTCTCCCACACCTTATAAGTATAACTTCACATAAATGCACTGCCCAACATGTTTTAGCACCGTCCATTCCACTTAATAACAATTCCCCGAGAACATGGGAAAATGTTGCAATGAAGTGGAATTATAATGAAGTGGTGCTTTTGTGTTCCACCCAATGGAAGGAGGAAAGGGAGTAAATTTTTCCTTCTGAGTTTTCACAGTTTTGGAAAAATCACTTTGTGCTTAACATAGGATATATAAACACTGTACCTCAGTGGGTATCTATGAAGTGCATTCACTGATGCTCCACAGCTCATGCACTAACAGACAATATATTAAGGTTGATAAAGATCACTGATCTAACTGATTAGTCACAGAAGAGCGCCTCTGCATCACCATGGGCATGGTGTTGTGCAGTGTCATTCCAAAGACTCATCATGATGTTGCAACTGATCAGTGATTTTTTATTTTAAAAAATACTGTTTTCTGATAACTGTTGTCATTAAGCTCAATTTGTGGTCAAGAGGAAAGCAACTGGAGTGGACTGTAATATATGGGTTTCTCAAAGTTTACATACCTTTATCAGAAGGCTGTATTTGTGGTTATTCTGAGTAATTGGTTCAGTTGACAAATATCCTATCATATCAGGGGTCATATCTCTAAACATGTGGCTATGTTCAAAACCTGAAATTACAAACAGGAAATTAGCATTAGCTTAAATATATAAAGCTTCCACTTCATGATCGATACACAAAATAATGTCAAATTCCATAACCCCAAATTGTCAGTTCAGCTTTGGTTCATCGGGGATGGGCAAATTCTTTGATCAGATTCATCTACTTCCGATTATGATTAATATCTTTCACCAAGTTAAGAATTCTTGCTACTTCAATAATGACAAGTAAATTTCTGCAAGAAGTCAAAGGGCTCAGACATCATAATCAGCTGTTGAACAGCTGTTTGTTCTATGAATCCATAGCACATTATAATATTCCCACACACATTTTTATGAAACTTCATGATTTGTTAGATGATGTAAGGCAAAATGCAAGCTTAAAGGGGACCTTTACAATATGCATTGTAATATTCTATGCATGCTAATAGGAGGGAGTGGCAGTGACTGTATAAACATGTAAATATAAAAGGGATGACAAAGGAGACAATGGAAAAAGACATATAGGCTACACTTTACACAAGTACAACAGCAACAGGATGACTTGCACTAGTTTGGAATAAACAAGCCGTTAAGGAGGCAACATCTACAATAACATGCAGTAGACAGTGTAGAACCTCACGAAGAGTCGAGCATGGATAACCTGAATTCTTTTGAGCCACCACATCTTGTTCAAATTTACTGACTTTTGGGAATACATAAAGCACTAGTATAGAAAAATAAATCTGAGTATGGAGTTTGTTGGGAGAAGCCATGATTTCGACTTCTATGTGTTCAAAGTTTAAGTGCTCGATTATAAAATGGAATCATTCCATAATTTGAAGTCTCTGAGCTGTTCAAATTTATGTGTAAACTTTGATATAAAAAAAGAAAGAAAAAAGATCTCCGGACCACAGCCACAGAGTATGTGGGTTCTTTATGTGCTTGAGATTCAAAGTGTATGTGTATGCTAAAAACTTCAAAAGCTGTGATTTATGCTACAGGCATCACAAGACCTCAGAGCATAAGTCTAATCCTAGTAGGAGAGGAAGCCAGGAAGATTTCTACCTTTCTCAAACCTCAATGGCAGGGTGATATTCTCTGTGTCAGTCTCTTGAAGATAGTTCTGATTCGATGTCAAAACTGTCATGAGTTCAAATCCCAGACATGTTCCCCAAATTGGAAAGTAGTCACCTGCATCATTGGCCTGGTAAAAAAAAAGGTTTGGCCTATATTTATGTCTTCAGTGCAGAAAATGAAATTTGAAAAAGAAGTGTTACCACATTATGGGGACATATTTATATAAATTTGCATTGTCCTTTATCTCACTGCTTTCGGTATCTGTCATCAAGAAAAACATGTCATTTCACTTAGTTTACTGTGAAACAACATGCAGAGACTGCAAAGTAGGCTATGTTCTTATATTAAAAACCAATCTTCAAGCACACCTTTCACAATTAAATTTAGGCTCTATTATCTCCCTTTCTCATGCTCTTCACCTTCTTGTAATTACATGACAAATTAAGTTTCCCAGAACTGATCTCTGTGCTGTCATTACCCGAATTGCCATATTGTACATGTAGCTCCCTGACTGGTAATATGGACCTGATGTAATGTCTGCACCACCACCTGGGAATAAGACTCTGAAAACAAAAAAAACACACCAGCCTGTGACAGTCATCCAAGAAGCAAAGCTAAATCTAACAGAAAATTGACACACTTCATTTATGATAGCGCTGCACATGCGTGCGCAAGCTACAGAAACCATGTATAGACCCAAAGGAAATACTCTATGCAGAATAAAGAATGCAACAATCATCGACATGCCTATATTGTCTCCTACAGTCTTCTGAATCTAAAGTTATTGTAGGCTTGATGCAAGAAAGAGCAACCAGTTTAACAGCCATCTGATTATGGTTTTTTTACCCCATGTAATCTGTAATAGTATGTATGAACAGAACACTGTTAACTGAAAGTTAACTTTTTTACTGGAAAATTAGGCACATGTAAAGAATGTCTCTTATTTATCTTGTGAAATTACTGAACATACTCAGAAGACTGCTCATATTGATGGTAACCACTTCTACGCTCTGAATTCTGTCCTTACATTGGAAAATGAAGATGTCACTCTTTCAACAATGTTGTATAGCTGTGAAAACTGAGCACATACCACCACAGTCTAAAGCTGTGCTTCCCTATCTTATTTGAGTAAGTTTTATAGGAGAAGGAGAAAATTCCACTAGACAATGCGAGGAAATCATGCCAATTTCAAGCTTAGGTGCTGTTTTTAACCAAAAACGTTGCAGTTTACAGTAATTTGTCTGTGACATGTGGTGGATGTGTTGCATTGTTGCAAGCACAAAAACAGCCACGTTTGTAAATCGCCCATCTCTGAGATATTCTACAGCCTAGGATATTATCAACTATATCCTATATAATACATAGCAATCAAGTGTGAGGTAATGTGGTCTGTTGCTACAGCAAATGGATTCACTATTACTTTAAATCCTTGTAAAAACATTTCACTCATAAAATGTCCTCCTTACCCCATCTATAAAAGGATACCTAATTCTAGGCAGTGAAAGCTTGCAGCACAAGATTTGGCAAGGATATATGCGCTCTGGTAGAAGCTGAGAAAGTTACTGAATTACCTGGCCTAGTGAGTAATGTAATCATTAATTGTGTATACAGAAACTGAGTGGACAATAAACTGACAACTCATATAATCATTATCAAAGAAACATCAATAAAAGGTTTTTCCACAGTGGTGAGACCCAACCCAAGATTCAGATTCTATTTTGAAGAATACTGACAGAAGGCATACAGTAATGTGGTTATCATAAACATCTAAGAAAACAGAAAGAAAGCCTTACTCACCCATTGATATTCTTGAACACCTGCTCATAATATTCCTGAGGCCGTTTTCCTCTGTAAAGATGCAAACACAAGTCACAGCTTTAGAAATTAAAGAGTCATAACTTCCTTTAATTTGGCGCATTAAGAGGCAACAACAGCTGAAATTTTCAATAGTCATGCAGTGGACTGCAAATAGAAACCTTCTAGTCAATATTTGAGTTCTTTGCTTTTGAATCCACATGTTAAGGACAGGCACTACCCT
The DNA here is from genome assembly GCA_033807755.1 of Ellobium chinense. Lineage (NCBI taxonomy): Eukaryota > Metazoa > Mollusca > Gastropoda > Ellobiida > Ellobiidae > Ellobium > Ellobium chinense. Next base: position 3,589,448 of record JAWQUT010000025.1, on the reverse strand, counting down.
TTTCCAGAGATTAGGATGCACATAATGTCATGTGCAATTTATCACCATGGGTGTATTGGCTTTCTATGCAACACTGCCTATCAAAGTGCTGAATGGCACCTGTTTTTTCCCTCAAGGGTGATGATTTAAGGACAGTTGTCATTTGAGATAAGGATAAGGATAACTATATTTGTCCACAGTGGGAAATTTGTCTTGTTACGGTGTGCTTACAAAACATAAATATCTGTGCAAACACACACACTCCCTCGCTATTACACATAAACACACACATACTTACACACACACACACACACACAAGCAACCACGAAGACACACATATGTAATAATACATCCCTACACACATACACACACACACACACATACACACACCCACACACACAAACACACATGAACACACAAAGACTGTTACAATCACTGCTCTCACAACAAGGAGTCCCATTGCACTCGCACTGAATGTGGCTCAAAAGAATTACGATATCTTTCTGTGCGTGAGTTTTGCCAGAGTAATCCACCGGTACGCGAAGATCGTTCGAAGCATGAAAACAACGGATGGCTTTCGTCCTTAAGTATATGTTGTATTTTTAACAAACATTTGTTTAAATATAATTTGTCAAAGGCTGCACAGTGTTCATGATTTTTGAAGCTTTTTTTATTATTCGATTTATTTTATCTTTGTCTTGTGTTTTTACATTTCCACCCCAGGAACTTAAAAGCACACTTTGAAGTGTTGCTGTGTAGAACAATTTAATAAGATTACTTTGATTATCAAATGATTTTAGTTTTCTCAGAAAGTACAGCCTTTGGTTTCCCTTTTTATATATTTCACTCACATGGTTGTGCCATGACAGCTTGTTGTTGATCCTAATACCTGAGTATATATAACATTTTGTAACATGAACTTGCTGGTCTTTTATGGGCAGGGGAGCAATGCGACTCTTCTTGATTCTAAAATCGATAATCATTTCTTTCGTTTTCCCAACATTCAGAAGCAGACAGTTATCGTCACATCATTTCGCAAAAAATGATATTTGGTTAAAATAGTCCTCTTCATTATTTGATATCAGACTGATGATGGTGGTGTCATGCTAATTTATAATAAGAGGCACATTGCTATAGTAACTTCCACAATCATTCGTGTATGTGGTGTAAAGTACAGGGGATAGAACACATCATTGGGGCGCCCCCGAATTAAGGACCAATTGTTGACGATATAGTATTATTCAACTTTACAAACTGGGGACGATAAGAGAGAAATTCAAATATCCAACATTGAAGTTCAATACTTACATTCATATGTAACAGTTTTCTTATCATAAGATGAGGTTGGAGTGTATTAAATAACAAGATAGCATCTGTTGTGTGTTATCACATTTCACCTATGTCTATTGGATTACCTTAATACAGCGGCTTTATCGGACTTCATGTCCAGATATAAAGTTACTTCAGTTTACATCAGAGTGTGTTGCTAGTTCCTCATAATAATCAAGAAAATTAAAAAAAACATTTTTGAAAAATTCTGTAAGATCATATATAAAGACATTTAAGTGACATGGATTTCCAAGAACTGGTGCTATTGCCAGTGAGAGTTATCCTAAGATCATCATCCTTGAGTGAAAAGAAAGCATTTTTCAGCACTTTAGTGTGTAATTTTGCTTAGAAATCCAATGCACTCACGAGGATAAGTTGCATACCATGTTATAACTGCTACTACAATATCTGGTAAAGGGCAGTTCCACCTCTTGAACAATATTAATTCTTTGGATTGTGACTTAATCTTTTTTTGCTGATTTAGATAGATCTTGTATATTTTGTTAAATATTTTTGTATGACCTTATGTAATATGAAATAAATATATATAATACCTGCAATGATCCCCAAAACAATCAAGTTTGACCACTTTGGTGGTTCATCAATTCTATTGTGTAACCGCCATCATGGCTCATCACACTTTGAAGTCATCATCAGAGAGAAATTATGGTTATGTAGATACATCGTTTTGATAACCCTGTTACAAGAGGTTAAATCTTACAGCTTTCCCACTCATGACTCCAAAACAAATACAAGTTACTGGAAGGCCCCTCTTCAAGACACTTTCTCACAGCCATCACACTTGTGTATCAATAGCTAACAATACCTGATAGGAACAACACGTGCTCCGGACATTTCCAGATAATGAACATATGTTGCCATTATATACTCTTGTCCAAACTGAAATTCAGTGGTGGGCTCTGTAAGAATACCTAATGGAATATAAAGAATACAACTCGATTCCTTATTTTCTTTCTTTCTTTCTTTCTTTCTTTCTTTCTTTCTTTCTTTCTTTTTCTCTCTATTTCTCCCTCTATATTTCTAAATTATTTACTCTGCTCCTTTCTGTTAATCATGTCACCATCTTCAGTCATGTCAGGTCTTAACAAAAAATTCAATCCTAGTATTCACTGACATTATCCCTGTCAATGGACACTCTTACAAGATATGTCTCTTCAGATTTCACTCAATCTCTCAAGACACCTGCACAAATAACCACCATTCCTGCCTTGCCTCATAGCTGGTGAACCAGTGACAGTGTATTATAATTTGCAATACAAGGTCCTGGATGACAATTAGGAGGCGAGAGAAACCATGCATTCTTTGCCACTTTCCGTATCATCAATAACACAAAATATGCCTTTAATATGAAATGATTTAGTAGGTCGCCTGAATTCTGCAGTAAGTATGTTCGAGATGTGCTGTTCATGCTTATCTCAAGTACAGGTTTGTTTCAGCAGCATTGTTTGATACACACTAAAAGATGGGTGTCCTAATCCATTTAATGTATTAAGATGCTTGAGGAAGTCTCTCTTATGATTGTAATATCTTTTTTGTCATTGTCTTATGCTGTAAGCTAAATACACAAGCCCTGGGTTTAAGAGAGATTCTGTGATAAAACTTTAGTGAAGGATGGGAGAAAGGGGGAGTCAAACCATAACAAGACTGCTATAATATGATTCAGCCCAACACTGTGTAGAACTAAAAGTATTTTGTTTACCTATGATGGGTCTGTTATTGATGCCTTCCATGCTCCTTGAGTCCAAGCGCTGGAACAATGCCAGCACAACAGCAAGAAGCATACTCCATGATGGGCCCATGACTGACACTACTGAAAGAGAGCCTATAAACAAATGAAAATATGTCATTAATTGCAGACCTTATAGTGTATTTCAAGTCATCATAACCTCAACCTGACTTATCCTCTAAGCAAGGCCAATATACTAAGTTCAGATTTTCTAAAATCTTACTAGAAATGACCGGGTGAAAATGCCACATTATTTAGTTTTGAAAAGTACAGTCAGGTTTATTTTATTCGCTTTTGCCAGAACCAATACAAGGGGTTTAAATAACCAGAAATTTATCTATAAATTTTGACATCAGAAATACATTTAACTAAGTAACTAAGTGTGTTTTATTCTTAGTTATCTCCATTGCAGAGAAAAATTTGGACTTGTTGCACACAAGTACTTCATTCTTTTAATTTTGTGGTCCTGTTCTTTTAATTTTGTGTTCCTATTCTTTTAATTTTGTGGTCCTACAAATCACCAATTTGG
>JAWQUT010000025.1:3536798-3558136 GCA_033807755.1 Ellobium chinense | reverse complement strand
CTATGACCTGGATAATAATAAGTTACTTTTTGGAGAAAAAACCCCTAATGTCTTGGACACAAGGCCGCTTCTCTTTAGGGGCTGTTTCAAAGTTGGCCTTCCTTTTTGCAGTGGGTCCTGTGATACATGTTCTTGGTTCTTGGAAGGCACACTTTTGTAGTGGGAAGGAATCAGGGACAGTTTAAGGGTTTTTGACACAGCATGCACAGATTCTTTAAGGTTGGGCACAGCTGGCTTTTTATGTTTCTTCGCACTTTTCATTCTGGTGGCAGCAGTCTGCATGTAGTAAAGCCATGCTACTTTAGTGCATCCAGATGACATAGTCTTCAAAGTGTTGAAGATGAAGTGAAAGTCTGCATGCTTCCTAATTTGTAATACAGTTGTTCTTTTGAAGTGAAACTGAAAAGCGTGCATCGACCAAACTCTGTTTGATGGTCTGTTAAATTCTTAAAATGTGTGCTCTTGTAATATCATCACCCTTTGATTTTTGTCCTGTAGGCTCTGATTTACATTAACTTTCCATCTCAAATAGAAAAAAAGGGATAATCAATCAGTGTTTGTGACCACTTTTTAGCAATTTTTGAAATATGAGGAACAACAAAGAAGGAAATGATAAGAAAATGACAAATTATCTCGTCTCACCTTTAACTTTCAAGATGCACTGAGCACAGTAAAATACAGCTGACTCTGTGTTACATGATGTGACATACTTTAATGAAAAGGAAATATCATTACATAGTCTTTAACAATTCGGCTAAATTTCATAAGGCACAAAAGTTTTAGCTGATTTTCCGGTCTCCAAATGTTTTGATTAAGCTGTCTCTGTGGGTTACATTAAAACTAAATGTACTGAAATGCTGGTAAAACAATCATTGTGTAACACAACTTCCTGCTCAGTCATGCTTCCATTTAACAGTCCCAACTGCTCCGCTACTTTAAAAATACTGTAGATAACACAACACTGCTAATGATATACCACCAAATACTTAGTCAAAGAATGATTGTGTTATCACAGTTTCACTCAGACACTCCTGTTTTTTCCCTTGCATTCTGAAAATCATGTCATGGACAGTGGCGTTAGCAATTAAAAAAAGAAATATGTAGTTTGTAATACTGAGTCATAGGTTACTCTATGGAATAAAGTCATGTGAGACATTCCTACTTTCTCCTCTCTCTCTCTCCTCCCCACCTCTTCCCCTCTCCACCAATATGTCACACAAAACTATAGTCGTTTACAGCAATATGGCTCAAACTGGGCCCACTGTAATAACCACCTTACTTGGTTTCGTTTATACTGCACAACTACAACTTACTTCCCTATCTCCTCATAGCATGCTCTGAAGTTAGTGAAGTGTATGATTTACACCTGAGCAGAATTCATGTCCTGCGGTTTTCACCTTGTTGCAAAAATCTCATGTAACACTTCGCTGTAGTGGTTGTACTATACTACAAACTTATTTTTCCCTTATGCTTCGAATTAAGGAAAGTCTGAATGACCTAACTCAATGTTTTCTCCAGGTCATGAAAAACTGGAGAAGACATTCATTCCCCCATGTCATAAATTTGAGGGAGGATTTGTAAATATTGAGAAGGTTTTTAGCTTTTCTCAAACTTTGAGGCAAGGCAAAGAAGAGGAGATGGATGAACATTCAATGTATTTTTAAGGGTCATGTTGAAACTTTAAAGGATGAATTGTGCATTCACAGGGTCTGGAGAAAACATTGTCTAACTTTGATTCTTGACTCATGTAAGAGTCCTTACATTTTTCTGCCTCTGTTTGCAGCATGGTGGTCCATCAAGATCTAAAGGATACACTGCTCCTCTGTAGTGGTCATACCACATAGAGTGCATACCCTGCATAGGAGTTGCTGCCATGATAAGTCTGAAAATACAAATAGCAGTAGTATGAGCAATAAAATTGTTTATTTTCCAACTATGTATCTTAGAATAAGTTATAAATATAATTTTTTATTCTGCACAAGTAATCAGTGAACTAAAAAATGTTTCTTTTGTATCAGGATGGAACATAGGGAGATATGTTAATATTTTTGCCTTCATTACAGTATAAGTGAGAGAATAAAGTAAGTAAAAATTATATATATATCATGTGCAGAGGCATAAGATTTTGCCTGTCCTCTTAAATTTCACGGAACCAAGTTTGGCTACTCAAAGTCATTGTTGGTCTGGCCTTGTCATTGTGCCTGTGTCTTGACACAGGCCATCTCAGGGTCACAAAAACTATTTACGATCCAAATACTGAACACTGTGTCCATGATGACAATTTCTGATGGCCACTTATCTATATTTAACAACAGCTCTGCATGGCTCATTCAAGGGGCTGATAGTAAATAAGCTAGGATCTAAACACCTGAAAGGATACTAAGACAGAGCCGTGCAACAGGCTAAATGCCTGTATCACATTTGCTCTTGTGCGAATGTAGTTTTACCTCGTAAGACACTATCCTTCTTTTTTTAAGTTTCTGGTGAAATGGATATTGACTGGCATATTTTGATCAGGAAGACTTCCAGTCCACATGTGCTCGACACTTTTCCTTTTGGGAGGTGATTTAGCTGTGACCCATTTTACTTTCACTGTGGCGATGGCTTGTATAGGAATTAGGGTTAGTAACTGTCTCCATGGGCATTAGAGTTGGGGCTCCAGCTCAACAGGTGGTCAGGGATCCTGTCTTCAAGGGCATCAGAGTTAGTGAATTGTATCATTGCTACAAAGGGCAAAGTATACCAGCCGTTGTTTTCCCTGGGAATTTGGATGCATTGTACATTAATTTAGTTAGATCTAGACAATAGACTTAACAGTAGATAAATGATAATAATAATAATAAAGTGCAATCATATAGTGCTTCACTGATCTCCCACTGAGTCTCAGCAGCTGCCATGAACACTGTGCCTGTGGTTAGTTATGAAGTCGGAGCCTTGTACTAGTAGTACTAGAGTCAAGGCACCAGCTCTCGCACACCCCCACCTCTCGCTCACTTGTGCAAAAGTTGNGAAGGACACGAAGCCCTTTACAGCAACATGAACACATACTCAATCACAATTTTGTAGGTACACCTCCACAAACACACAAGCTTATGCATAGCACATGCATACAAACAGAAACACACTCATAATTATTCACAAGTACACAAACAACACCTGTTTGTGTGTGCACTTAATGAGAAAGAGTCTCAAGGTCAGGGGAGAACATGGATTCCAGCCTCTGATACTGATAGCAAGGATCATATACAGAGACTATACTGTAGTATACTTCCAGGCCCAGCTGAGATGACAACTCAAAGAGTTGCACAGACACAAACAAACACAACAGCCACATTCATTTTTAAATTAAATAAAACCAAATTAAATTACAGTCTGACAACCACTTCTGAGGTGCTGAAACTATTACTCCGTTAAGTACTTAATAAATTATAAATATAAGGAAAATTGAGATCTAGTTATTCTTCTTCAGTAAGATCATAAACTATAAGTAACAAAACATGGGACACTCTGCCAAAAATGCATCCACATTACCATTTAGTGCCACCTATTAATGATAAAGTAAACATGACTCTTACAGGTTATGGTATGCTCTGACCCAAAACGAAATCTTGATCTATTGTTCATTTGATTTCCAAAAATGCAGAAAAGTCGGAAATTATCTTTGATTTTATTTGAGTTTTCAGTTCAACTTTTGAGTCTAGATCTTAATCCAGATCTACACCTGGGAGTGGGACAGAGATTTTGGTCAATCTAAGACACTGATCTCCCACTGAGTCTCAGCAGCTGCCATGAACACAGTGTGCACGAAATCCTCTTCCAAGTCACATGCCATTCGGGCATGTGACTTTCCAAGTTTTACATGCCCGAACTGATTTTCACATGCCCGAAAGGGTAGAAATGAATTCGTTCATTGACAAGGCAACCCATGGAGCTAGAAGCTATAGCGTCAAACTTTGTTCAGTTGTTTTGTTTTTTGTTTTAAGTATGCGCATCATTACCACTCTGTGCACAAAGTACTGAATTAATGAGTGACAAAAGCTGTTCATTTTGAAGCACAAAATTTATTCCTTCAAAGCTACAGTCACTCTCTCATAAACTCCAACTTACATAGTTGGACCGACGAATATTTTGACCTATGTGATCCTTTAAGCAGTGAGTAATACTCCACAAAAACTGAGCAGCTGCTTTGTCACTGGTGTATGTGTCACCAATGTCCACACCTTTTGCTTTGTCCAGCTGACAGAGGGTGTTGTACGTGACTGAGAGGGTGTTGTATGTAACAGAGAGTGTTGTACATGACAGAGGGTGTTGTACATGACAGAGGGTGTTGTACGTGATAGAGGGTGTTATACAAGAGAGAGGGTGTTGTACATGCAGAAGCTGAGATTTGCTTTCGCAAGGGCATGAACTGTGCGAAACTTTAGGGCTAATCTGGAGTATTTTGCCTCCTTTAGTTTGATGAGGCAGCGGCCAGCCTCACCTCACTCTGAGCCGGAGCTTTTCTGGTATACTTATGAGCGTCCTTTAAACGTTGCTTACTGCACTCATGCTGTTTCACAGTTTCTAACTTGCATGACTCCACGAAGGGACGTAACACCTTATACCTCGGTCCTCTCCTACGTTTAAAGACAGAGAAAGGCTGACTTTAACTGTTCTTCTTCCTTTAAGGATAGGCATAGGCCTAGTCTAGACTCTCCTGCAAGTATGACTACAAAAACGAACGCTCCCGTAGGCCGTTGATCCTCTAATTAGCGATCCTTTTGTATCAATTTCGCGCATTTGAGTCAGTACTGTCCCATTTTACAAACTGTTAGTTACAAAACCAGAAATTTTGCTTTACAAAATGCAAGGTCAAATACACTGAGTGCACTTGCCACTGAGATCTAGACGCCATTTGGGCATGTGAGCCCCTCCTAAACCAGGCGCCCGACCCCAAAACCACACGCCTCGGGCAGCGGGCGTGTGGGATTTCGCGCACACTGTGAACACTGTGCCTGTGGTTATTTATGAAGTCAGAGCCTTGTACTAGTAGTACTAGTAGTAGTAGTTTACTTTTAAAAAAAAGAAAAAAATCTGGGTCTGGCAACATTCAGGGATTCTTCCACCATGCATTGATTTTTTGTGGCAAAGGATAGCGAAAGCGAAGAGAAAGCACACCAGAGACAAGAGTGATAAGATTAAGGACTGTTTCCACCAGCCAAGCCCAAGGAAGAGTAATTTTTCTTCCCTAACTAACTCAATCAAGTATCAAGCATGAGGCATGATGAAGTAACTATGGGAGTCCCTGGATACCATTTCATGAACTAAACTTTCATAGTCTCACAAACGATACAGAACTAGTCTAGACTAGGTAGGATTTCCATTTGTGGGCCATCTAACAACACGCAGGGAAAAACAAGACTGCAAGATTTCAAAACACTTTTTTTTTTCCATTTGTGTTGTGTGTCCCCCAGAAACCCCTCTTTCTAATATCAGTATCAGCTCTATAAAAATCACTCTTAGTGTGTTTATTGGTATGGGCATAAGAGCATGATATAGGATGGCACACATGTGGAAATCCTTCCCAGAACGATATGCTTGAGAATCCCACCAGTACAAATTCTACGCTATCCGTAAACACAGAGCATTGCGTTTGCCTCCCCAGGAAACTGTCTCCGGCGGCTCCGTCTTTTACAATGGTATAGTTCACTTCCTTGTCGTGGTTCATATTCCGTACGAATGTTTTATCTTTCATATAGAAATACCAGTCTATACAAAAAAAGCTCAATGAATCATCAGTAGTTGTCTGATTATCCTGACAGCAATCTTGATTTTTTTGTCAGTGGTGATATAGAGGTCTTAATGTTAAAAGGCAATTTCAAATCTGCAATATCTAGAACGTCTCAAAAACTTCCGTATCAATAGGAGCTAATCAGTCAAACAGTTGCTTTTGTATACGGACCTAACTCAAATGGAAAAACGAAACAAATCATAGCTTGTACATTAGATATGCTCAATAAGGCCAAAATAATAGCTTTCGATATAAAAATAAGTAAGCAAGAGATTATTTTTTTATACGAGTTGCTTCATGGTAGTTGACAAGCACTGTATATTTTATCATGCCTACTCGTAATAAACCCAGTGAAAAACCTGGGATGAATTTTCATTGTATATGAAGATTCAAGATGGCGACGCCCTTGGGGCCTCAAGTTTTGGGCAAACTTCTTCATACGTGCATACGATCGACCAGTTTACATAGATGTTCATATTCCTTGATGTTACAACCCTCGGTGCAGTAAGTTACAACTCAGCTGTTAACATTAGTAACGCTAGCTGACTACGCGCTATGCAGCTAGCTGGCTGTGAGACTCTAGTGTAGACTAGTCCAGCGGTACAATCCTGGAACAGCACCGCAGGCAGGCCAGGCGTTAGACTAACTGAATAACTCCGGCCATTCATTTCGTCTAACGCCTGACCTACCAGCGGTGCTGTTCCAGGATTGTACCAGTCCAGCCATGACGGCAATGACGCTTTTTACTGTTATATAATAGTAGGCCTAATATACCGAGCGCGAGCGGCGCAGATTGCCTACTGTGCCAGGCCGTCAGTAGGCGTCAGCCGACCTATAAAAACAATGCCTTTGTATTGGACTTGCATGCAAAAATTGGAAATATTTCCGCATGTAATGCAACGCGAAACTAGACTATAACATAATAGCTATTATGTTAGCATCAGTCAAGGCGAGCGTTAAATTTAGTTAAAAATATATTGGATCCATGTAGGTACATATTGTGCCAGGGCACCCACAAACGGACTTTCCCAAGGTCGGGTCCTTGTATAAGTATGTTGCATGCAGAAAATTTACCTAAAAATCTATGTTTTTGTTCGAAAAACGGCTGTCTACGAAAAGCTATATATATTTTTTGTTTAGGAAATTGGACAAGGCATATGGGAGGGTATATTTTATTATGCACTTGTTTTCTTGTGTTAGCAAACACTTTTATTTAAGTGCATATGCAACCCTCTAGATTGAAGCACACACACAATAAGGTTAATGTAATCTAGAACAGTCCACATGGAGTAGGGTTGGGGGAGGAGAGGCAGCTTTGGTCACACGCAGACATATACTCAGCTGTCACACTAATCTCTTCATTTTGATTTTGGTTTTGGGTAATGGGATAGGTGGGGACAGAAGGGGCATAGTACTGTGTTAGCCATTTATTCGGACTGTGTGATGCTGTGAATTATAAACAGAGGCAATAACACTCCCTTTTATGGGCTGGCACAAAAACAGGCGGTTTCTCAACTCATCATCGATCTTCCTTTGTTAGTTTCACATGTAATCATTGTAACATTTTACTTCCAATCGGGGAAAATAGTCTCGCAGCACAGCGACGTAACGTAATACACTAGCATAACAGTCAAGACAGTGCTCCCATACACATTTCATTTCTTGCTCATAAGAACGTGTGTTTGGTTTTCAATAAAAAAGCTGAAAATGACTGGAAACAAGCATACTTAATTGTTTGAAAGTTCACTCGTTTAACAATTTTTACAGTGCGTTGGGGATAATAGTCCATGCTAGCAACTCCATTACGAGAAAAATTATTTGTAAATAGTGTTCCAGTCATCTTAGTTTAGAATGTCTTTTCTTGAAAATCAGTCATTCCTTTGATTACTTTGAATATCCTTTCGATTTTTTTCTGGTATGTGAATGAATGTGATGTTTACATCACTAGCACAAGCATAGGAGCATCCCATTCGTTTGATAAGGGTATTAGTTTTTCCACCTGCATGGCGAGAAGTGTTATGACCCGTTGCCAGGGCATACGACTGCATAAGTACAATCGCAGCAGGTAGAGGTTGGTTGAGTGATACATATACTGTTGCCACACTTAACAGTAGTGAGAGCACAGTATACTATCACTGCATCACAAGGGTTAATGGCAAAATTCTGGGACTCTTCCACAGTATGGTTAGATCAACACTAAGGGTATCTAAGACTAGTGGTAATTGCAACTCCTGCGTGGAGTGCACCGTGCTGCGGAACTATGTAGGAACAGAACCGATTTGCTGGCTAATCTGTGACCAAATTAACTGTATTGATGCGAAAGCAGCCCTGTCCAGAGAGATAGCCACTTTTACAAGCTCCTGGTCTGTACTGATAAACAGTGCACACAAAAGAGGGATTATATTGATGGGGCTGGTATAGCTATAGAGGGGCCTGTTTTTTTTTTCTGTGTGTGTGTGTGTTTTTTTTGTGGTGGATACAGAGATCTTTCACCGATGCTGTGTTTCCTGACTGTTTTTCATGAAGTGCTACAATTACTGTTATTGCAGTATGGTGCAGACTGCCAACATGTCTCGATACAGCCAGGCATATATGGAGCCAGTCATTGACAAGGAAGAACTAATCAAAGGAGTAGATGAAACAGATCCAAGGAGACACAGACCAATCAAGGCACCCAGCACGGATTACTCCATTTCACCACTGTTCTATGATAAAGATATTATGTATGTACCCATTTTTCATCTCCAGGAAAAGATCTCCTTTATTTATCTGAAACAGCCAGCTTCTCTATAACCTCACAGGCAGACCATAAGCTGAATTAGTCTTTTCCTTTTATGCAAAGTACATGTATGTCTAAAGTAACAGTGGGACAGAATTATTATCTTTTGTTCTTTCTGTGAGTATGAATACCATTTTGTTAAACCCCAAGGCCATTGTACTGAGGATATGTCATTGTAGAAGTGTTCTTCATAGTATTTACTTCTTAATTAGTGAAAAATAATTCATAAAATAATGAACAGTATAGTAGTTTCCAATGAAGGTCCCACCATTTACCAATTCAATTCAGTTAAGATCCTGCTTAGTCCTTACAACTGATTTTTGTTTCTCTGTAAAATAACCTTGATATCGATAACATACAACTTACTGCGACAAGTTTTTCTCATAAGAATAAGACCCTTGTCTTTCTAGAGCCACAGTAAATTTTTCTTCTTTATTTTCCAACAGAATTGTAACTTATTTTCATTGACAGAATACTAGTCTAATCACAATTATCACCGTTAGATCTCGCCTACATGAATGTGCCATCTTTTAACAAAACACAGGTAAGCAACCCACACTAAGAAGACCTAGGCTCTTCTTACTGGGGGTATGCTCTTTGATTAAAAGATATACATGTAATTACAGTGCCTTTTTAATTTCTCTATGTATCTCCCATCCCTACCCCGCACCATTGCCTAAAGTCCTGGTACTGCTAAGATCCCATTTTTCTCATCTCCCAAGCACTGGGATGTTAGCCAGAGACTGCTGTACTGTCATGAGTATAACTGTGTATGCTATTTTAAGAAGCTTTATTATTGTGCTGTTAGTATTTTGATTTAGGCTCATTGATAATGTCCATTATGTGAACAGTGAAGTTTAATCACTATTCTAATGATGGAAAAGCCAACTTAAAGTATTATTCACAGACATTGTTAACCGTCAGATGTATTGTCACTAGTCCTCAAAATACAGTGATTTATTAATTTACTATTATTTTGTTTTCTAATTCTAGGAAATTTACCAATATGATGATGAAAGGTGGAAACAAGGAGCGGGTTAGAGAAATTGTTCGTAAGGTATGATTGCTTGATATAAACTGTTGTTTTTTAAAAGCTGCTGAGAGTTGTTAATGTGTAATATTGTGGACTACTGGATAGGAAATTATGGGAATGCACTGATTGTTTGTACATTTTTTAGCCATTTTTCTGTTCTTGATTTTTTCTTGTGTTCGATTAATAGCACAGTGCACATTAACTGAATTATCTCCAAAGAATTATTACTTCATACATTTTTCTTGTGTCAGGGAGATCTGATTCTGTCTAGGACTGAAGTTCAATACCAAAAGTAAAGTTATCCAGTAAGAGATGAGATGGAGATTTAGGGCTGGAGGAACTGTGGTGAGATAATGGAAACTAATATATTTACAGAAATGTAACTTCTGTCCTCAGCTTTTTGAGAATCTGAAACACATGCAAGTTGAACGCTACAACAAGGCCACATCAGAGAAAGAGAAGAATGAAATTGAGTGTGACCCTATTATTATATTTAAGCAAGCAGTAGAAAATTGCAAACCCCTTCTTTTGACTACAAGAGTTGTGAAAGGTGGTATTGCATACAAGGTGGGTATTTCTTATCACTTTTAGTTTTTAACATAGATATGGGATTGGTGGTCCCATTGAATTATCTGTGCAGCAGTTGTGCTTGTTCTTGTACTGCCCAAAACTTGAGGTATTGCCATGTGATGTGTGGGTTATGTCTCAAAGTCTGACGACTAACTAACATTTACATACTTTGGCAAGCCATTTTTGTGATACCAAATTCTTTGAAGCAGAGGAGAAAGGTAAAGGTGTGGTGGACAGTGGCACAAAGAATACAGTACTGTACTCACTTCTAAATTTCTCACCTGGTCTAAAAATTGTTTAGGTCAAATCAAAATGTACAGGCCCACATATTACATGTATAACAGTGTAAGTAACCTTTGAAGGATGAAAATAAGTAACTGATTATGTAGTCTTGTTGGTTCGTGCTCATTATGTTGATAGATGTAAAATGCATCATTGATACGGTGGAAGTCTGAGTTGACTATTTTAACTGAATAACTAATTTATCAGACTAAATTTCCTGGAGGTTAATCTCATATTCACTGCACTTTGCATAAGAAAGAAATTGTTCAGATCTCTTTAATTTCTATATAATTTTTGCCCAATCTTTGGTGTGACTGAACTCACTGCACTGCCATTTTAGGAAAGAGGGCCATACACATGTCCAGCAATTTTGAGAAAATTGCAGTCAGAATCATTGTTAGATTTCAGTCCTTTGAAACTGAAGCTTTTGTAATGAAAGATATAAAGGTATGCTTCAACCACATTATATAAGCAAGTCTCATTCACAATTATACACTGGAACAGATATGTTAAAATGTGGCCTGATGCAGTACATGCAAATAGTAAGAAAAACAGAAGATGTATGGATGTGAAATTTTGTATTTGATTCAGTGTGTATTTGATAGACAGTCAGCGGCATTCAGTTTCTTTATAAATGCTCCACTTCACTGAAATTGGAACAATAATAAAAACTCCTTATAAACTGAAAGATTATCCATAAGATGTGTGTCTGGTTTCCTTTAGTTGCTGTCATTCAACTTTTCATGTAGGCTGCAGGTTGATGTGAAATCTTGATATTTTGAAGTTATTTTGAATTTGGTTGTCTTAGGTTCCAGTCTGTGCAAGACCTCAAGAACAGTCATTCAGAGCCATGAAATGGATAATTGAGAGCTGTCGAGACAAAGAGAGGAGGATTCCCATGGAACAAAAGCTTGCTTGGGAAGTAATGGATGCTTACAATAATCAGGTTTGTGTGTGAAACAGAAGAGCATTGTTGTGAAGGTCATATTTCTATTCATATTTTATAGAGTGGCGGTCCATTATAGTAGTTTACACGTAAGATCCTGTTGCTTAAAAGTTAGGGTTAGGGTTAGAGTTAGTAACATCCTGTTTCAGTAAATTCCTGCTCTATCTGTGAAGTCATATCGTTTTCTACATAAAGTAATCTATCTTAATCAGGTCTTGACAACATTTTTGACCTGAGATCCTGGTTTCCCTAACAACAGTGAATTTTCCTTCATTTCTTCTCTGATGGGATTGGTCATTACCAGTGACAGAATGCAGTCTTATTGCAATTGTCCCTGACAGACCTTGTCTAAATTGCCTAAATGAATGTGCCATAAGTAACAAGGTGCAGGTAAGTCACCACTGACAGCACATGGCCATTACCACCGTTGGTATGGTCTTTGATTAATGGCATATATAGTTTGAACCGTAGTCATGGTCAACTCATGGTTTATAATAAAAATCGCTGAAATCCAGATTTGTTGGTGATACCTGATGCACTCTTAAATTTGATGAAAACAGTGTCTAAAAAGTATGTTTTTGTTTGCTGATTTAAATTCATAGTGTTTGAAAAGTATCTTGTTGTTTACCAATTCAGATTCACTAATTAGGCAATGTTAGCTCAACTCCAAGAACACATGCTGTATTGTTGGTGTGATTGGTTATACAAGAAAGTTTGCTTGATACCGTCATGACTTAGGTAAACTGCAGGTGGAACACATGACCAAGAGACATTTTACAATGCATTTTTCATTTCTGTTCTGATCTCCCCTCTCTGTCTTCAGGGATGCCAATTTTCCGCTTAAAGCCGGATTTCTGGCTTTTTCAGTAGTTTGAAAGTTTCAGGCTTATGCCAGAATTGGCTGTATACGAGTACAGATGCTCCGGTCAGCCAGTCACTCACTCCCATGCCTTACTGGGCTTTGAGATCATTATTGAAATGGGTGAAAACAGTAAAGCGACATTGGTAATTATGGGTGATGAGAACCCAAAAATAGACCTGTATGTGCATACCTTGTGTTCGTGTTATTTTCAATTAGTCTGAATCTTCTGAGACAGGCCTTGAAGTGACAGCAGATGAATTAAAATATTTATGATCACCGTTTTCACCATACCTATTGTTTGAGCAATAGATGAAGATACGTTTTAAATAAAGCTTTGACTTTATTGCGAGTACATTCACTCTCTTGCTAATAAAAAAAATGATGGAGTTTAGAGTTAGTATCGGGAAGGGTAGCCTTCCGGCTTTCGCTTTCAAAGCACTAAGAATGTTAAGGACATAATAATATGTAGACTTGAATGGGGAATCAAACTGAGGGACACAATTTTCAGAGTATTAAGAAGAGATAATACAGTATATCCAACTCTTTTTTGTTTGTGACAGTTGGATCATGTATTGCATTCCTCAATTTATGGAATCCAGAACCAGGTAGTTCAGGCTTTTTAAATAAATCCAGTCAGCATCCCTGTATCTTGCCCTGTTGGCCAAGATCCTGTTCTGGCTGAAATTCTGCGTTTATTGTTTCCTGAGCATTGGGATATTAGCCAGAGAAAACTGTATCATGTTCCATTTTACCTGCATAACTTCTGTACAAGCCAAATTCTGCTCAGCAAGCGGTGGAGTAGCTAATTGATGAGCAAGGTCATTTCATGTAATGCTTTTTCATGTAATGCTCGTCGTGTCGTTATGTACCCATGTGATAGGAAAATAATAAAAGTTGCTCTCTCTGCTGTGTGTTATGTATTAATTATTAAAGTTTCTGAAGTTAATGTCTTAGTAAACATCTGTCTTGCATCAGATGTATGGGTAGAAGCTTCAGCATACAGAGTTGTGTTGTGAGTATTCATTTGAGCAGCTCCATCAATGTTAGTAAAGACACTGGTAGGCAGACCATTTTGTCTCATGAACACTGGGGCTTATTATGCTTTGTGTTACTTAGTAAGTTGCAAGAATAGACCTTATCAGTAATATCAGCACTGTATATCAAGACACATATAGATTGCACAGATAGAAGGTTGCTCATACAGTCAGCATGTGTAAACCGAGTTGTAATTTTTTCTCTTTCAAAACTATGGACATAAAAAGTTCAGAATGTTACCTTAATGGATGATACCATCCAAAGTAATATACAGCTAGTCTAGGAATAGATCCCTTGTTCACAAAACAAATCTTTTTCTGACATCAGTGTCATTGCCTAGGCTGGGAATACCATATTCTGAAACTTGTATTCTGTGTGCTGTGACTACTGAACTCAAACAAATCTTAAACTGCAGAAAAGTTCTGATGCTGAGCTTCCTGAATGCCAGTTGTATTCAATATGTGCATATTCAGTGCCTTGTGGTCTGCTTTCATGTATATATTGACTGTACTTTTTATAAGGAGACCACCTTTTGCAGTAAACAGTCAGATTGAACTCATTTTTTGTCTAAATAGAGCTATTCACCAGGAGGTCCCCTTTTGCAATGCATGACACATGCAGTGTTAGTTTGACAAGTTTACTGGTGATTCTCACTTGGTAATACAGATTTGATTTAACTGGTGCTATCTCCTCCATTTTCAGGGCAGAGCAGTGAGGAAAAAACAAGAGGTCCACAGAATCTGTGAAAGTAATCGTGCATATGCCCACCTGAGATGATGTGCTTCGTTACTTGTGCCTCATGTTTACTATCTGGAATGATAGTTGTGGACTGTATGCATGTACCTTATTAGTATGGGCATAAGTGCTAGTGAAGATATAAGGTGGTGTGCACAGCTGAAATCATGCACATGTCACTGATCATAGTGAGGAAATTTTACAACACTGAAAATTACAGTTTTATTTTATTATGAAGGTAAGCCTTCTTTGGCATAATGTATAATAAAGCTTGGCTTCCATGATGGAACGTCGTGAAAGTGGCATGTAACATTACATGTAATTGGGCAGATCTTTTTTCCCCAAAAGCCCATCCTTAGTCACTCTCTCACAGTGTAGTGTGATTACTCAATGATGAAAAAGTCATGTTCTTAAAAATTTGTTGACACAACCATGACTTAACACAACCTCCTTTTTGGTACTCACCCATTCAACAGTCCCAACCATCTTTATCCTTAAAGTAATCTTGGTTAACACATCCTTCAGTGTTATCAGGATACAACTGTACAGTACTCCCTGTAATTCTCAACCCACATTCTACATTTGAAGAAAGGTTGAAAGATTTCAGATGCTGACATTCTTAATGTTCAGTTAGCAGTCTGTGTCCATGGTCTTTGTAAGTTTATATGACAGTTCATCTGCGTTGTCGAAGTGACTATTTTATGAAACTGGGGGCCATAAATTTTCTGACATTTAGCATGCTGACAGATTTATTTTAAATTTACAACAACGTGACATATGAATGAAGACTAAGATCTTCAGTGTAAATTTGGAAAGAAAGGGGATGGGTGGGTGCGGAGCATGTGTGGAATAAAATAATTTGTTGCTGCAAATAAATAATGATATTCTAATGCTTATCAATATTGTTTGTCTTAATCTTCTGTAGTGCTTGTGGATGTCATCATGCTCATTCCATATTCGCCTAAGTTGTTTTTTATTGATGATTTGTTTCCTATTATTTATTAAAACAAATGTAGGGTTTTGACTTGTTATTATGTATATCCTAATTTTATGAGCTAAACCACAGCTGACTCAATCTTTTGTTTTGAGCAACAATTTGGACACCTTGTTTTGGCCATGGTACACAAAAGTATTCAGTGTTAAGTGACCAGTTAAGTTGACCAAGCTCAGCATAGTGCTTAATCCCTTCACTTCATATGACGTCCATCTATGTCCTTATCCTTATGGCAATATCTCAGTAATCTCCCACCAAGTGCTGGGTCTAGGATAAGAGGCAGCACTAAGTGAGAAGTTCCAGGATATTGCCATCAAACATGCCGTGATGGGGTTAAGCAAGTGGACAGCACCTATATTCTGATCTACCATAATTTTTTCTCTTCTCTCTTGAGAGGATGTTTGTGCCAAAAAATAATCAGATAAATTGATTAACCTGTTGATGAATGATGATTGCAATGTATACTAGACTATTTACAACTGCCTCCAGTTTTTTTGAGTTCTAGTGATGACAGATGAATGTAGCTGTCAAACTTTCAGTTTATGACTATCAGTACCAGGGCATAGCGAGGGTGATGTTTTTTTGTAATCTAGCATTTATATTAGGGTTTTTTTTTTGGGTAGGGTTGGTGGGACAGCGGTATATGAACTAATAATAGGGTAATATTGCATATTAGGTTTGCGGCTTATTTTCGTATGCATCAAATATTTCTCTCCCCTACTGGAACATAATCATTGATTGTTGGGTTTCTGAAACCATCAATGCTTATGCACATGTTTAAAAAACAAAATCGCCATGTCTCTGTCAATATCGCCATATTCATGTTACTGTATTACTATAAACTGACAAGGTAAAATAATAAAGTTAATATTAAGCAGCGATGACAGCAACAATCAAACACACTACGATGAGACACTTCTTATTTATAATTTGATTTTGGGGGGGGAGTGGCACCCAAAATTTGGGTTTTGGGGGTCAATCTGGCAATTTTTAGTTTTTGCTCGATTTAGGTCTTTTTTGTGCCTCTTCTAAAGACGAAATGTACTGTGGTCTGAAGATAGATCTGGAAACAGAGAGTCCAGATCTGGTAGTGAAGGTGATATAGAATATAATAATAATATAATATTATAGTGTTTTTTTTTGCATTTTTCTCAAGATGTTGCTTTTCTGAATTTAACTTTGTTATTTTTTGACAGATATTCATGAAAATTGGACACAATTTTTATAACACGCATATCTTCAAAATGTTGTGATGGATTTTTGAAATTTTGAGCCAATAAAAAGTAATGCCTCTGTAAAGACCAGAAATTTGTTCGCTGTTAGTGATAATACAAAAATAATCACAAAAAAAAAATATCCTCTGCAAGATATCAAAAATCCATCACAAGGTTTTGTAAAGCAAATGTTGGGGATAATCTGAGCCAATTTTCAGACTAAAATCTCTCAAAATAGCCAAGAAATAAGACTTTATTTTTACGTAAACAAAATTCAAGACGGCCGCCGTTATCATAGCAACGCTCATTGTTATTTTAGAAAATAACATTATTTTTGGTAATAGTCTTTGGTCCATGGTATATCTCTGCAATTTGATCCAATTTGATTTGATGATACTGATTTTAGGGTCCAGGTGTAGCCCCTCCCCCCCCCCCCCCCCCCCNNNAAAAGCTGAAGTATTAAGATCTCCTTCCTCTTGCTCCATTTAAAAGAAGCAGCAAGTAGATTAATGATCTTATATGTTTCCCATCAAACAAGCATATTAAAGCTGTATTTATCAGAAGCTCTGCAATGTTCAAATGTTTTCGCTGCCATCCTGGATTGCCATACTTTTTCTCTCCCCCAAGCCGAAATCATATATGAAAAAGAGTAAAAAAATAACATCATCTGGAAAGGGCTAACTGGTGTCAAGATTTGACATAACACAAGAAAATTTACTTTGAACTATGTACTGGATGTAGGTATTTTAGTTATCCTTTAGTTATCATTACATCTAAGCCTTTCTACACATATTAGAGCAACGTAAGAAATTATGTCAAACGAAAACACTCTTGATATTGTTATTGGATTCGTGTTCATCAGGCAATTATGGTAGAATCTCACTAAAATACCAAATAGGTTTGAGAACATTTAAGTACTTTTTGTAAAACAAGAAATTAATCAGTTTGACTTAACTCCGTTGGATCTAACAACAAACCAAATAGTGGGTCAGTTAGTTGAAAGTCAATGGCTTTAAAAAAGTAAAAAATTCGGTATGACTCCCAAAGAGCCAAATCTGGCAACCCTGGTAGGGTAGCAGCTCCTTGTCACCAAAAGAAAAAAAACAACTTGTGAAGCCATGCATGGAAAGGATCTTGTTTAAAAAAGGGGGATAAGCAAACTTTTCTCTTACTCTTAGATTACTGGCCACTTTTTTAAAAAAGTTTCTCTCCATACATTGTCTTTGTGTGCGTTGCACTGTGGCTATGGAAGCGCTGAATCTGTGAGACAGTGTATAGGCTTTCAGATTATCGGCAAGGAAAACTAGCTAACATTATCAAAATTGTATTGTCATGCTTTGGAAATAGTTCATAAATGTAATAGGACGAAGGGTGATGACTGAACTTTTAGAAAACATTAAAGATTAATTAAATTGTATTTGACCATTGGATCACATGTTGGTAATCTCAGATTCATAGATTACATGGACGCTACGCCCCTGACTGATTGTAAAAATTGAACGATTTTGTAGTTGAATCTTAGTCTTCTGAGGCACTCAAAATTGACACCTCAGTCATATCACACCTGTTTTATCATGAAATGGAATACGTAGTGCATGTGACAAATCAGACACCTCAGTTACTGTGGTGGAAGAGCTAACAGCTTTGCAACTTATAATTGTATGGTAGATCTGCGTAAGAAACAAATTACATTATTGTGACAATCATGAATTTAGCCTTTCAATACAGAGCAAGGGCAGACAAGAAATAAAGAGTAAAGACATTCAGAAGCTACAGCAAGAACAGCAAGAAAGATTACAGGACAAAGGATGGTGGAATTCACAAGTATAATAGGCACAGCTGCAGTGGAAATCTGTTTGTATCAGGCATNGTTTGACAGCTTAGATGTAGCTCTGAAATTATGTGTATACAGGTGTCTACTTGAGCTACTGTGGGCTAATCAATGCTAATTGTGTACAGCAACACCAGCACAAGGTGCATGTAAAGTATGACAATGCGGTTTAGGTTATTGCTTGATCTTATGTCTCAATGCTCCAGATTGAGAACAACAGGACATAGTAATATCAGTCAGTGAAAGTTTCAAAAGTCCTGACCACCTTGTTAATATTGAGAGCCGCTGTAGAGCGCTTGAGATTTTGCTATGGCCAATCATTTCATAATATGTTACAGGTTCATGTAACTGCAATATCATAACATCTGAATCCAACATAGTAAAAATGTACCTTAAATAACAAACATTCTGATTCTTTTCAGGCAAAAAAATCACCCCTTGAGCTTTTTATTCATTCCCTTCTCCATGCATTTGCGGAACTCGGTTACTTCTTTCTGACACAGTCTCCAATCCTGTTTCTCTCCCATGCATTCCTGAACTGCATAATGGAGCTTGAGGCATCCTGTTCTATTGATCATGGACTCTACAGGATCTTCCTCCTCATCATCATTCTTGGGTTTGACAGAACGGTCATGGCCCATTTGTGCTGCCATGTTTCACTGATCATATATGGCCTGGGGTCACTGAAACATGAAAAACAGTTATAGGTAACAAAAATTCAATACCCACTGAAATACATTCAAACGCACATACAGTGGAACACACTTATAACGAACACGCTTGAAACGAATTGACGGAAATAAAGAACATCTTTGTTTGCCCCGATTTCTTTTTCTCTTTAACTCAATAAAATGTTCACGCATGTAGCGAACAGATAATAAAGAACTGACAGATGAAATGAACCCATCTCGGTGCCCGAGTCTGTAGTTTTCCTCTTTTTTCGTAACGAAAATAACGAACTGGACCGAACATCCAGTCTGCAAAGCTAGCCCAGACTTAGGCCCAACGAAAACAGCCGAACAAGTTTCGGCCGGGCGACTGGTCGATCGTTACCAGCAGTTTTATACTGTACTGCGGGGACTGCCTTACAAAGCAAATTCACAACATTCGAGAACTTCCTGACTTCCTGTTCAAAACAAAGACTAGATAGATCCACACGGTGCTACACGCTGTTGTTAGGCTATAGGCCTATCCAACAGATAGACACTAGACTAGAACAGTACACGATCGCATCAAGAAAGAGAGCTGGATACACTCTGGATTTCAAGAAGTAGAGTTTTTGTGTAAAGACTGGGGAGGGGAGAGGAGTGTTAAAGATTTTAGATTTTTGTTTCTCCTAGTGCTTATTGGTGGCTATACTTGGGTAATAGAGGACACATGTCATTTACTGTACCAATGTTTTTTCATATTATGTAAATGAGGTTGAATGAATCATTTAGTTTCAGTTTGAACCTGTGGATCTTCATTGTTTTGTATTGTGTGTTGTGTTTTGGTGAAATCTGGGTGGTGGATGGATATAAAGAACTACTGATATAAAGAACAAATATTTTGCCCAGACCTGTTCTTTATATCAGTGTTCCACTGTATATTAAGAAATCAACATGACCTGCAAAATCTTTCTGTACTAAGCATACATTATTTCACATAAGTCATGATAAAGAAAAGTGGCAAGGGATAAGCAGTCTTGCCCTGCTCTTAGTAATTAGCCAGTTCCATCCCCAAGTAACTCAAATATATACAAGACTTCTAAAAAAAAAAAAATACCACTTTTCTTATATAACTTGCATGAAATAATGAAAATGAAGCAAATTTCCCAATGTTTTAGTTACTTAAAACTTATCTGTTCACTCTGTAGGGATTTGTCTGGATTCAGCATTCATCCAAAACTGTGACCAGGAAAGTTTATTCTAAAAAAATATGAATATTGCAAAACGTGAAAATGATGCTCAACTTTTAGGAAAATGAACTTATCAGGATGGCAGATTTTTTGAAGCAATGGCAAAATAGTAGGCCTAGTATTAAATTTCGCATTATGTTGGAGTAATAATGTTCATCATGCAAACAAATTACAATGCAAAAGGTGACTTTGATGGTCACAACATATGTCCTGGATACAGACAAAATGCTTTTCTCTCTTTTCTAGGCATTTGTTGACATATGGTCTGAATTTGTCACCAACTCAGCTGCTATGTTAAGGCTTTTTCCAATGCAGTTAGCAGTGTTTTCCTGTTTAATGAAGACTTGTGGAAAACAATTTGGTCCCGATTCCCCACCTTTAAACTTCTGGGGAGTAATATATCTGTCGCTATGGAAAACTACATTTCAAACCCCCACATAGCTTCATCATTTCATCATATGTACACACTACATCCATTGTTTACTATGCTATCATAGCAGCTATGGTACCATTGCAAAGGTTTAGAAATAGATCATATTTCCTGTGTTCCAACACAATGCAATACGTATTGAGACAATGGCATAAAAGGAGCACTGTTCAGCCAAAATCAGTAAAACTTGCACCAAACCAAATTTGCAAAAAATGTCCAGATTAGCGAAAATTTGCAAAATCGCAGCCAAGCCTCAAAAACATGGAAATCTGTGACCTCAAATTTCTGAGGATACAGACAGTCTATATCCAGCCCAAAAGTCGGAAGGATTTCCATATGTGGTAACTCCTACAACTACGGTCAGTACCTTAATTCTGAATAAAGTACTAATACAACCCTAACCCTAACCCTACCTCCCTAACCCTAACCTTAACCTTTTAACACTAATGCCCATCGAGACAGGAGCATCAGTCAAAGCGAGCGTAACTCCTTATCGCCAGTTACTACAAATGGAAATCCTCCCCAAAAGTCTTCTTATTCCACTGACACTGTTTGAAAGAGAAGATATTAGATTTAGTCTAGTCTACTGGACCCATGCCATGCACGAACAGCGCACAAAAAAGTGACAGTCAGTTTTGACAGTGTTCACTATTTCAATATTTGCGCATTGTGTCATTCATGCACCGTCCACTACAGAATACAGAATTTATCGACTTACCAGCAGTCAATGCCAGAGGCCCCTCTGTTCCTGTAACACTAAGTATGCTTCAAGCGAAAAGCTCAAGGGCAAAGGGCCCAAGGGACTGCCTGCCTCTGAATTTGTTTACCGTGTGGGTTGTGTAACCTGGGGGCCGCCATCTTGTTCATTAAAATTTTGAACTGGATAAGTAAAAAACTCAAGATCTTAAATGTTCTCGAAACGAAACTCGTAGATCAGTATCACTTTCCACTCCCATCCCA
>JAWQUT010000025.1:3512075-3523212 GCA_033807755.1 Ellobium chinense | reverse complement strand
TGGAACATAAGTGACGTCAGCGTTTTTGCCGCGGGCTTCTGCTGATCGGGGAAGGGGAATAAATCTGGACTTAAGGGCCAAACCCGGTAACTCTAGCTCTCCTTATTGCGTCATATTACATACGCGCACGATAACAGAATGATGCTCTTTCTTCGCGAAATTGACTAGGTGGGAACCATAGATAATTTTTAGAGAGAAAAGGTATTGAAAAGTGGAAAATTATTTTTGATGTGCGTGTCCTACTTTAAGTTCAGGTTATGTAAATGAGCGTCAACGTCTCCAAGCGTGTTATCAATCAGTGCGCAAGCCCCCATTCATTTTGCATGCTTTGAATAAACAGAAAAGATGCCGGTTATTGTGACAGCACTTAATGAGAGTGAAGTGAGAAGATGTTATGAAAAGTACCTATTTCATCATAATGCGTACTTTATTTTGATCTCAATGTCTTTCATAGTCACAGGAGAAAATAGGAAATGCTAGATATGATAATGTGCATTTTGCCAGGCAGTTACGAAACCCTTCATAATATTGTAGAAACTTATAATTAGAATATATCATCACGATCCTTGTGAGATTAAAACATAAGCAGAAAAAAAAGGAGGGGGGGTGGAGAAGCAATTTATGGTTAATAAAAACAAGATCATTATGTTTTTAATCCCCGATATGTACTACATCATAAAGAACAAACCACAGTGTTCAATCTATAATGTTATTATAATTATTTGAAACGAATGACGCTAGAATATTCCTATAACTCACAATTTTACCAGAACAAACAATGTCTGATAGTCGCAAGAAAAAAAAAAAAAGTTTCGTGGCAATGCATTCGACACAGGTGCGGTTCACGCGAAGCTCTCTCTCTGATAATTCTATCGATAGGGAATAGAAGTGCCGGTTGTTCTACGATGGACTTCTGTGAAGATTCTACTGTGATGTCAAAACATAGTATTACTCAGAAAAAAAGATACCAACTGAATCAACAACAAATTGAAAAAAAAAACAACAAACGCTTTAAAATTCATACGCAGAAGACCTAGCCATGGGTCTGTCTATGAGGAAGAAATTAGTAACCTTCCAGTGAAAACAAAAACCCAACAGTCAGATAAAAAAACCCATAAACTAACTAAAATCTGGGTTACAGCAAAAAATATATGCGCAAAATAAGAGCAAAAAATGTATTTAATGATCGAACACATAACAACGCAATGAAATAATAGCATAATATGTTTTTCCCAACCTGTTTAATAGAATACTACGAAATAAGTCTTTGACGAGAGCATCAGTTCTTCAGATTCAAACAAAAGACTGCCATAAGCCTTTACAAGACATGCAATTTGTGCCGTCCTTCCTGTCTCATTTGGTGCGAACGTAGAATGAGGAATTCGACTTTAAAATACAGTCTGCGTTTTTTTGATAAATATTCTATTTATAAACAGAATTAGATCAATGAAATTGTCTGAGTTTACAGACCCAAGGCTNGGATGGGGATGAGATAGGGGGTGGGGGATTAAAGAAATCATCCCCCATCTCCAAAATGAAAAAAAAAAGACTGATCTCATGTTCTGTTCATGTTCTCCATACTCCATTGACAACATCAAGAATACCAACGACAAAGACAGCTTTAACAAAGACGACAACAACAAGAAGATCATAGGCAGCGCCAAAAACAGCACCACCAGCAGCAGCAGCAATGATCATGATAATTGCATGGCACTTGCAGTTGTAACACTTACTATATAGTGAAAGCCCGGTGGGGGAGGGGGGTTTATTGGAGGAGTGGATGAGGGGCCTCAGTGCCTTCATCCCGCCCCCCCCCCCCCNCCCCCCCTCACCATCACCATTTCATGTCGATCCGACTCCGAATTCGAAGGTCTCATGATGGCCAGCAGTAAAAATCCTTGGATCCATTCTCTTGTGCGACTATTAAATTGGTCACTGCAGAGCCGAAGGGAAGTTTTCATTGTTTTTATATCTCTTTCACCCCGGCCTGGCCCGAGATTCGTACCGGACTGAATAGACTTAACCCATTTTATTGCCTGTTTTGTTCGCTTCTTTGCCTGGTGGTTTACTAGGAGTCGATAAGAAGAATGGCCGAGGTCTTGTGATAATCAACAGCAGTAAATAAGCCTTTCATGTTTACTGGTAGACCAATGGCAGTCGTGACAGGTGTTTTTATTGATGACAATTTAACTTAATCTTTACAAGCGGTACTAGTGGTGAGTGTCCTTCGGTCTCTGGAGAGATATGTAGTGACATGATTTTTCTGTGTGGTGATGGTATTTTCCATTGATGTTTCTTTAAGTATAATAGTGGCTAACGCCGCGTTTGTGTGTTTATAAAAATTTCTTCATTTTATATTCATCTCTGCCAAGATCATGCGGTCATTTTTTTTTGGATTCAATGAATTGTAGGGATGCTCATGGTATCGTTCTTATTGACGTATAAAATCTTATGCCACTCATTTGAGAGCTTCCGCATTGAAGAGGGTATCTCTTACCATTGTAAGAATTGCATTAGTGCATCGGTGCTGAACGCACCCTTAATGGCGTTGTACATGCAGAGTTAATGTAATTCTTACGATGGCATTATATCCCATCATTAATGCGCAAGCTCTCAAATATTTCATGTAATATATGATCTTCAACAAGAACAAGAAAACTTTATTGGACGTGTAGTTTCTCGGGTTTCGTTAAATTCTTGACTAATGAAACGTCCTTCTAAGTAGATGTAAGTTTAAACTTAGACGTAGTAAGACTTAAGATTTACGACTTAGATTTAAGACTTAGTAAGTCTAAATTCTTTGTGGCCTGAAATGCTCACAGTGTAAAGATCCTCTTAGTCTACGCCATGGATACCTTTGCTATCAAGATAAACAATCCCCTGTTTGCCATGACCCGAAGGTAAAACCCGAAAGCATGAATAACCTAGTGATACCTATATAAAAATATGTCACCGGGTGGCAAGGCATAATTCTACATTAATCATAAGTGAGCCGGATCTGATAAGTTTTCTAGAAGCTATTACACATTATCTAGTGAAGTGTGTCACCAGGGATTTTACCAAATTACTGTGAAGGATCGATTTTGAGAAGAAGAGCCGAAAAAAAAAGCTATCCAAGAAAATTTCATGTCCCTATCGGGAATCGAACCCAGGGTCTCTCAGCTTGCAAGTCTGACCGTGCTACCACTACATCACATGGACGCTGACTTGACAGCTACTGCCTGAATGGGTCCCTAACTTTCACGTGTGAATCTTGTGTTTATCCGTGACCCTAACACATTTCCCAACTGCTCACATAAATATACTGTAGTTAGTGGTAAACAAGCGATGTGGTTGGAAAACATAGCTGCGAAGTAAATAAGAAATGATCGTCGGCTGGCTTAGTTTAGCTATATAAAAAGCTCTCTTTTCTTGAACGTTTCGAAAGGATGAATTGTGATGTTATTAGTTTGTGCAAAAATTAACGGAATCTGTAGAAAGTAATACATTCTGCACGTCACCTGCATTCTGAATCAGTGCATTTAAATAACAACAAACTATCTGCTATCAAATTCCTTCACTTCGGATTTTAAATTAAGACAGTCGACTCCGTTTTACATTTCAGTTCTGTGTGCTTAATCTTAACTTCTGCTTAACCGAAACACTCTCAGGCAACAAAACAGTGTGTCTGTATAACAGCAACCCCTTGTGTTCACAACATTTGCCTTGCTCTCGAGGAGTTACGATTATCCGGAGTCGACTGAGCCATGTCATGGAAGAGTAGCTCATCTTAGATACGGATACTGTCTGTGATGTGTCATTGTAACACATTTGTGCCGGTGTTTGTTATGAACGCCAGGGTGTATTCCAGGATTAAGAAAGTTTATTGTGGAACTACAGACTTTGGCATTGTGACAGTGGGCTTAACGTTACGCAGATATTCACTGCTACAGTTCATTATGTGCGAAATAGCGTAACATTGTCACGGAAGATTGCTGCTCGCACTAGACCATAGAGGACACTCGCTGGAACTCATGATAGTCTTTAAAAGTACCGAGAGTCTACTTTAAAACATTGGTGTCGGAAAACTAATAAGTAAATTTGCTGAAAGACTGTCGTATTTTTCCTCTATGGGATATACTGTAAGTTGATAGTCTTAAACAGAACCGTGTACATTGCACCTTGATATCGAAATTCACATCCCAGTTTACTGTAGGAAGATTTGTCTATCACACTGTCCTTCTGCGATATTTTAATGGTGCTTATGCATAATGTACTACATATTCGCCACAAGGGATTAATACTGTCGTAAGTCCTTAAATGACTTTTAGAACTATTATTTCCAGGCGGCGAATTATGTGAAGCGTTTCTTGGACAGAAGCATCTCGCCATTCTCATGCAGTACTTACGGTAATAATCTTCCCATAGATTCTTTTAAATTTTAATTTTAAATGTTCTATTGATTTAGTATAACTGTGTTTTTATCTTGGTCTTACATCATTTTTTTTTAATCTTTTCAGAACGACCAGACCGGGCACCATGAAGCTAAGGTGACACTATCCCCTGCCATTTAACGACACCTTTGACTTAGCTGGCTCTTCTGTGCTTCTCTTCGGCCCCTTCCGCCATCCTTTCAGTTTCTTCAAGTTGTGACGTAATTAGTTCTTTGACGTTTCGAATCAAATAAAGGCTGCAACCCACTGTAGACTATTGTCTTTTCCAGCACATTGAAAGCAACAGCCTTAATATTGGATATTTAATCAGGGAAATCTGTGTTGCTCACACAATAATTGTGTAAACGTTCCAAGGATTTCCAGTTTACAGCTGTCAAAGTTCTGCTTCATCTCTGAAGAAACTGAACTAGTGTAACAATAAAACTCTGCATCCGAAACTTATCACAGACGTGCTAGTACAGAAACCTCCGTTGGAAGCAGCAGTGCTTACATCTCCTCTTTCACCATGAAGCCAAAGAACTGGGTCAGGTTTGTACTCTGCTTCCTCATCTTCACAACCCTCCTGCAGATCGCCGGGCTGGTCAGCCCTCTCTGGATATACCTGGAGACAGACGATTCCACTGTGGGAGTGGGTCTGTACTACAGGATTGGATGTGAGGCGCGGAGGGGCATCAATTGTCTGGACCCTACTTTTCCGGTTGATCTCCCCTTTGGCTATGACACAAGTAAGTAAGCTTAAAAAGGGAAATGGGGAGGGGGCGGACAAACTTTGGCGATTGGTGATTAACAGACCGTTCTCAAATAGCCAACCCCAACAAAAGTAATTCCGGTTTAAGGAAAGCATAAATTTAATGTAATCAACAGTTAAAGTAGTATCGTCATCACATCTTGTTCCCAAAAGTGAAAATTGTTTCAGCCAATCAATTCCAGTGTAACAGTCCGTATCCCTCAATCATTTCCTCTGACAATGGATACGTAGAAAGCGGAAGTAATAACTATTGGAAATGTGACTTACAATGCCTAAAGCATGCATAGTGATTGAGAATGGTCTATTAGTATAACTTACTTACTATTAGTATTACAAGTCCGCTCAGAAAGGCTAGATTTCTGTACTTTAGATGGTGGTTGGAGGGAATCTTGCTTTTTTTTTTTTTTTTCTTAGATGGGAACAAAATATTTTCATAGGGGTCAAATAGGGATGAGTGGGAACAGAAGGAGATAAGGTGAAGCTTCCATTTCTTTTTCTTTTTCCTTTTTCACATTTTTAAATGAACCGGCACTGAGTAATCGCTGTTGTCTGGAGATCGAAATTCATTCTAAAGATCACGTATTCTTCACAAAACCGGGCACGCAATATTTGACTGCATGTTGTTTATTGCGCACGCCCACTGTCTGGTCTTCACTATATCTAACGTCACCGGTGACGCCCTGAACAGCCAATTAAAAGTATGGCCAAATATTGAATCGGTTGCATGTTTCACACGATGTGCGTGTGACCGCATATGAAAGAATGGCAAGGCATAAATCAAGAAAAGGCCCAGTCAAAGTGTCATGAACCTCTCTGCTTCAGCGTAACGTTGCCTGTCAGTCGAGTTCAGCAGTAGATTTGAATACTTTGTACAAGCCGCTGAACTGAAAAGTAACTGCAAGTATTTCAGTCATGGGAAAGGGTTTGTACAGCCTAAAACTGATCACTCCCATGACTGGAAGGGTGGTAAAACCTCATGTATATATTATGTCCATATTAAAGCACGTGTTTTTAGATTGTGTATGGGCTTCTGATTCATGTCTGTCCAATGAACAGACGCGAATAAAAATCTTTAACCAAAAAAAAAAAACCCAAACAAAATCTACAGTAAAAGGGAGTGTATTAGGAGAGTTCTGGCGACGAAAGAAAAAAGTAGGGTGCCACTGTTTTTTTTTTTTTTTGTAACTCTCAATAATATACAGGCTGTGTGCAACTAAGTCTTTTCAAAACGAGGTCGGTGTCATAATAATTTTATGTCGGTATACAATGGCAGAGAGCCAGTTTCGCATGCAGACACACACAACGGCGGGTATGTCTTCTAAAGTCAATTGGTGGGCTCGAAAGAGTACAAAGGTCCATATCTTTGTATAGGAAATGATATTATCATGCAGGGTAGGATATTATGCAGGGTAGATGGTCCATCACGAATTCGCTGTCTTCTCTCGATAAGTTCTGGTCTCGATCTGGCACCCATTTGTGGCCATGACACCAGGGGCGAAGATTAGCCTTGACATGGTAATCATAGTGGGGGAGAAATGACATAGTGTATACGAGGGAGACTTACTTAGTGACCACTTTTAGCTATAAAATAGCCAATCTGGCAATATGACCTTCTTCTTCCAGGTACCAGATTCTTTTTTTTTTATCGTAAGCCATGTCTTTGAATTTATGAGACCTATGAAAACACAAATCTGACATCATTTCTCCTCATAACCCGGATTAAACTATGAAGTAGCTTGTTTCATTTCGTTTTGTTCTGCGTATTGATTAACTACATTAACCGGAGCTGAGATAGATCTGCCTCATAATCAAAATGGAAGTCCGATTAAACAGTACCTTTTGAAATCCTCGCTACGTTATGTATTGCCTCAGTCACGTCATTTTGTGTAGAAAGTTCCACGGTTTCTCCTCAACCCTCTTAGTCTTAGTCAGTGACATTATTTGATTACAAGGGGTATCAGATTCTGAATGGGAACGAAGTGAGAAAAGGTCTGACACCGGCAATGAACAAAATATTACGGTCCAACAGTGGCTGGCGTATCTTTTAAAGAGAGTCATGGCTCTGTCATAGAACATCACAATATTTAAGCGGTCATTTGGTTATATATATGGACTCATCGTCTTTGCGTGACAGCATAGCTGAAAACGCACGACTCTCAGTTTTCTACACCAGCACCATTGTGTACCACGCTCAAGTGCTCCTTTCTTATTTAAGTCTGCAGATATACAGGATTAAAATGGAATTAGAATATAAAATGCCGGCGTTGACGTCTTATTGTAGGACATGTATAGCATGCAGGGTATGAACAAGCGAAAGAAAAGACCCTTTCAATGTCTATAATTATATTTATTTACTGAAACTTATCACACTTCGCATGTACGTGTAGCTATTTTAGAAATTCATTCATTCTGATCAGATTAGGCCATTTAAGAAAACCAACATTACACATACCATTTTTTATAATGTAAATTGTAAATAAAGAACACACAATTTTGTCTAGCCCGTAGATGTACGCACGGTTCCCTTTTACATACTGGCACGTTAAATGAATGCTTGGCGAAAGGAGCAACTGAATAAAGTGAAAAAAACAACAACAACAACAAACACACACAGACACACCCCAAAAAATAGACTAAGTCTTTGAAAAGTAATGATGCTGGACAGTTTTGTGTATATTAATGCAAACTGATGATTTCACTGTGACGAATATTAAAACGCAGATCAAGAAAGTAAAGTAAGAGAAAGAGGCATAGTCCACGAGAAAGTCTCTTTTCACTCCCCCCCCTCCCCCCCCCCCCCCCCCCNCCCGAGGATACAGTATTTGAGCAACCTGATAGGAACCTTAGCACTAAGTTTCTTCAATTCACTCCAAGGCATAGCCTGTACTGTTTACATAAGTTACTGGCTCTCAAATTTACATTCAATATTTTGTATTCTAAGCTAACAATCATGGAGATATGGGTAGGCCGTATCTAAGTCTCTTGCAATCCTTTCGCTGTTTGCCTTGGTAACTCGCGAGAGATAGGAGCTTTTCAAAATCGGTATGTGTGTGAGGGAGTAGGAGAAGGAGGGAAGTGAGGAGGGAAGGGGGAGGGGGTATTTAAGGTAAGTCTGCGTGTATGAAGAAGCTACATGTATTTTTTGAGGGTGGAGATCAGATTCGCTCTCGAGCTAAGCACGATTTTTAAACTACTCCTTGTGTGTAGATTATTCATTATATTATGCTCTCAAATTTATTCAGACCTCTGTTCGATATTCTTTTGCGTACAATGAAACCGTGACGCAGTGTTCTATTCACTGTATTCTGGGAATGAACATTCTCCTCTGCACTGACCTCCTGCTGCTGTCCTTTCTCTCTTCTCCTCTTTGGCATCAAAGTTTTGAATTGAGAACTTGCGCGTTAACGATGGAATCTCTTGCTATTGTAAGAATTACACGAGTGCTCCGGTCATGAATGTAACTTTAGTGGAGTTCTATACATAGAATTAATGTGATTTTTATGATGGTAAGAGATCCCATCGTTAATACGCAAATTCTCAAACTACTAATAAATGATGACGTACTGCTTTGGATTCGCCAAAATGAGGAACTTTACGTATAGACAATTTCTGATAACATATGATTTTTGTGAATATGTTCTTTGCAGGCATAGGCAAAGATGAAGTAAGGTCATCGGTGAGAATAGAAAGACATGTTTATAAACTGCGACGTTGCTACAAAGTTTGATGGTCATTCTATGATTTAGCTATTCAACAGTATGGTATACAAAATTACCTGGAAATGACATACGGCAAGATGGATCAGGAGCATTCACATTTAAGGAAAGAAATATTTGTTGTGATAAGGAAATTTAAAAGAAGAAGGATTTTTCCTCTCCTCCAGGATTTTTTCACACGCGCGCATGAAGGGAAGTTTGGCGTTGTAATGTTCTTCCTTACAAAACATGAGTATCACCAAAGATCTCTCTGTTTCTTTCTCCTGTCTCTTGTAGACGAAAACACTGAGTTCACTTGAACTGCATGTCGTAGTCGCTGTAATGAAATCTTTGCACATCAGCTGGGAGGAATTTAAGAATAGAAGGCCGGCGATAATCCTGGGAAACTGGTCATGTATCAGTAATAAAATGGTCGCTTTAGATAATATAATATAGAATAGAATATTACTTGACCACTAAATAAAGAAATGTCATTCCCCAGAAGCAAAAGTCCTGGATGGGTGGGAGGTATTTGGGTTCAGAGAACCGCTTAAAAAAGCTTAGTTTACAAATAGTGTTACAGCTCTATAGCCTAAAAAAGTGATCATGGGGTCACACTATTGTAGCGTATATCATAATTCTTCATTTTCAAATTTGTGCACAGTCAAGAACGGGGCGGTTTTATCTAAGCGACTTGGAAGGGTGTTAGTCTTACGCCAGTGGTTCTAGGTGATTCATTAATTCATTTTTTCGAAACGGAACTGTACTGTACACCTTGTCTATAACACACACACACACACACACACACACACACACACACACACACACACACACACACACACACATCTACAGCCAACTATCGGATTTTACTATACAAAATCACACCCACTTGGTAAGCAAACCCTATTAGTTATACTTTAATCCAACACACTTATTTGAATTCGCTCATACATGAATGAAGACATGAGCGATGATCCTATTAAGAACATAATTTGTCCTTTTCTCACCGTAATCATTCAACCATGAGTATTTGGTTGTTAACAGCTGGTGACCATATCTGTGGCACTGCCCGGCAGGTGAACGAACCTTATATACCCTGTCACTCTCGATAAGAGGCATAGTCCTTAGCGGGGCGTCTATGGCATTCCGAGAGGATGAAAATGCCGTATAAAGAGGATACTCACCAACACAAAAATGTTGAGTCCGCTTGCTCCCTTGGAGCAACATCAATAACCAAAAAAACAAAGTTGCATTTAGAAGGATTTGGCATTATTCATGATTGTTATTTAGAAATATAGAGCCTGTTGTCTGAAAAAAAAATGTGGTTAAGCGGATTGGGAATAGGCGGGATCGATTATGAATATTCTAATCTTGTAAATCTATGTGCTAGTCACTGTGTTGTGTGTATGTGAGTCTGAGAACAATGATGGCGTTTTGCGACATGCTTCTATGTTGTTTGTTTTTTTTTTTTCTATATTCCAGACTATCGTCCAACGGGTCTGGACACCATCAAGGGATTAGAAACGTTAGCGCAAAACGTATAGGTCGCCAGACACCACAATGCCGTGATATAGGGACTGATAGACAAATAGAGCATAACGGAATATAACGGAAAGGCATATTACACATTATGTGCTTGATGATCGATGAGAAATAGTGGTAGCCTAGGCTGAGCTTTGCAACTGGTGTGCTTTCCTTCCTAAAGTCTATACAACAGCACTGTAACACGGCATGACGTTACGAAAATTAGGAGGGCCTTGGAAGTTTATGTACTGCAACAAAATGTAAATTATGTTAAATAAGTATAGCCTACAACTACTGTATGATAATGAAGAAGTCAGTAAGCCCTAGCGCCCTGCCAAGTTGTCGGTCTCGCGTCGTTCTTGCTGACCCGTTAATTTACCTCTCCGAAACAGTCAGCCAGGACAAACAGAGCCGTATTTGCCATGGACTCAGAGTGAGGTTCGAAATGTGTATGTTGTTACTGGTAAACAGAGGTGCGAATTAAACAAACAGTGGGCGGCTCTCACCTAATGTGGAAATGTGTATGTGTGCGTGCGTGCGTGTGTGTGTGTGTGTGTGTGTGTGTGTGTGTGTGTGTGTGTGTGTGTGTGTGTGTGTGTGTGTGTGTGTGTGTGGGGTTGAGTAATCCTTAACAAACATGATGTTATTGGTAGACAGGCGTTGTTATTGGAAAACATGCAGAGCTGAAAATTCAGTAAACAGTGGGCGGTTTTCACCTCATCAGTCATGTGGAAAGC
>JAWQUT010000025.1:3481982-3502561 GCA_033807755.1 Ellobium chinense | reverse complement strand
GGAGGCTATGAATAAAAAAGATATAAATCACGGCAGGATTCGAACTAAAAATACCCGAACCTGAGCTCAAAGCCCTATAAGAGGAGGATTAAGCTTTCCATTGCCAGACTTTTTCAGTCTCTAAGCCAGCTTTGAAAACGCTCTTGATTTTCCAGTTAGTTTAAGTGGTTGTTCAGAAATATTACATTGTTATTACTATAGAGAGATGTTGGAAATATTGTTTGGATATTGCTCTTCGGGGATACGCAAATTGGACTCATAGTTACCGGTTGGCATGGGAAGTAATCATAAGAAAGATTAACCGTCACATAATTAAATTACATTTATCTCCCTTGTAAATTGAGGCGTGTGAATTTCACGAACACCTCTGATTCATTTCCTGCTTACGCACGCCTCTTGTGAAGTATTTTGGGTTCTTATGTATAGAAAATAC
Source organism: Ellobium chinense (assembly GCA_033807755.1). Lineage (NCBI taxonomy): Eukaryota > Metazoa > Mollusca > Gastropoda > Ellobiida > Ellobiidae > Ellobium > Ellobium chinense. The sequence goes on along the minus strand of JAWQUT010000025.1, from coordinate 3,502,128 downwards.
ACATATATTGTATAGCTTTACATAAAAGCATGAAAACGAGTCTGTGGGTTTTTTGATTACATAAGTTCCAGATAATCAGGACATACTGAATACATATTTATAAATTGTTATAAGTTTATAAGTGGTTTAGGATTTCAAATACATTACCTGTAAGACAGTTTCGAGTTGCTCTTTCCTATTGTTAAACCTTAAACATCGACTGGGCAGTCAGTTGGTTTCGGGGCTACGGGAGTATGGTCCCTGCGGGTATGACAGCAGGAGATGAAAAGGGCGGTCCCTCCTTTTCTATGGGCGGTCCCTCGAAGGTGGGTCTAAGCAACAGGCGTGAGTCTCTAAATAATCAAAGATGGCTGCCACTGATGCGGAAGATCTAGAAAAGGGTGTGCTGACTTATGAATCGTGATTGCTATACTACTGTCTATGCCTCATTTAATAGCAACATGCCACTTCATACTCTTGCCACATCCTCCTCCGACAGAAGGCCATTGATGAAAAGTGCCACTAACAAATTAAAGCCTCAGATGGTGGTCGCCATTATTGCCGAGCTCCTACTTTCGGTATAACTCAAGAAATTCAAAATGTACTAAAAGTCTGAGCTCCGCCCATTCCCCCGCTGGGATAACGCAAGGGAGCGAAACCCGTATTCTGTATACTCATTAGTAAATGCTTCACTTCACTTCACTTCACTTCACTTTACTTCACTTCACTTCACTTCACTTCACGTCTTAACAGTAAGTAATTTTCTTTCTTCCAGCGGCAACTTACGACAAGGAAGGCTGGGTAGCAGTAGTATGGCTACAGACCATATCAGCGGGTATTGCTGTCATCCTGTGCGTCATGATGATAGTGTACGCTGTAGGCTTCGGGCACTGGAAGAAAATGAACAACCTCAACTTTGCCATGGTGGTCACCTGCATATTAGCATGTGAGTATGGGAAAGCTATGTTCCTGTACTGGAGCGCTCGATTTCGCCGTATCTTAATCCTTTCTCCACCTTCTTTTTTGTTGCTAGAACACCGACAAACATTCCCTCATTTACGGCGAAATCGAGTTCGTCTATATGTGTACATGTATGTGATTATCTATATGATTAATGTAACACAGCTGTCTGTCGCGTATGCAGACGCTGCTATATACGAGCTATGCTTAGTTTTAATAGCCACAGCGGTGTGATAGAAGGTGATATAGTTTACGAAAAAAAAAGCGTGAAGCGAAGGTGAGAGAACAGACTCACACTGGGAGGACAGACAGACAGACAGACAGACAGACAGACAGACAGACAGACAGACAGACAGACAGACAGACAGACAGACAGACAGACAGACAGACAGACAGACAGACAGACAGACTAAATAAAGAAGCTTCTAAAGAAGCACAGAGAGAGACAGACAGACAGACGGATTAATTGATAGACGAATAGACAGACAAAAACGCCAGAGAGCATAAGGTCAGGCTTTAAGGACAGAAAATGATATCAAACGATAGTGTGCTAATACGCGAGATGAGAAAGCAGAGAAGAGAACCAGAGAGTCTAAATGATACTTACTACTGGATATTAATGGACGCTTATTGAAAAGTTAATCTTCTGCATAATATAATATCTTATTCTCCTGCCAGGGTTGCCATGTGTCGCCGGCCTGATCGTCTACGCTGTATTCTACGGGAAGGTCATCAGCAGAAGCCCAGACGTCAGCAGGGTCAGTTTCCCGTGGTCAGCACTCATGTGCTTCTTCGCCGCCATCTTCTTCATCATCATCACTATCCTCATCCATATGCGCTGTCGGTACCGCATGTACGTAAAGAATGCCATTCCGACGTCAGCCGACGCCAAGATGGCGCTCAACCCCTCGACGAAGAACCAACTCATGAAGAGGTACTTTACCCCGTCTCCCTACAGAGAAGAGCGGCGCCAGGCACTGACCTCCAGTGCCTACTATACAGACCAGAGCGCCCTTATCAGCAACGGTGGCTTCGGGGCTGTGGAGTACATGGGTCATGAAAATCGAGCTTTTGACGCGCTTCCTTCAAGACGAGCCATCGAGTACAGTATGGCTGAGACAAGAGAGGACGCACCGGTGACGACCACCACCAGCCGGGTGATAACCAATGACCTGTCTTCTGGAACCTACGCTGGGGGCGGAGCTGGCATGTCAACGGGAGAAGTGAATGATCGCTTCAAAGGCACGGTCTATGAGAGAGATCTGGGCTCATCTGTCAGGCAAAACGCCCTCCAAAACGGCGGGACTCAAGTGATAGAGAGAACGTACGTAACGAGAACGGATGTCAGCGGGGGAAGCAACTTTAGAGACAACGTAGACAGGACGTACGCTACTGCCACCAACTACCAACGAGGCGGCGTTGAGCAACAGGACACAACGACTACAACAACGGAGACAGTGGTCGGAAAGCAGACCAATCTCCACAGGAGCAATGACTACGACGCCTTCTCCGACTTGGACGCAGAGACCATCTACTATACGGGCAAGGAGGGTTACGTTCCGTCGGGTTTCCTCCGAGATGGCGGGGAGCGAGAATCGAAGTATGTCAGCGTGATTCGCACTGCAGGCGGGGAAGACAGAGGAGCTATGGGCTATTCGGTAAGGAGGGAGGTCGTTCAGGGTGCACCACCACCTCCTCCTCCTCCTCCTCCACTTCCCCACGGGGAAGAGAAGATCATACGAGAAATCACTGTTGTTGAGAAGGAAACGTCGAAAGCTACCCAAGAGAACAGGCATTTCCGTGTCCCGGCAGACGTCGGTACGAAGGACGGATTTCAGCGCGCGTCGCACTATACTGTGCACACCCGATTCACCCCGGATAATGCCGACTTCAGCGGACTTAACCTTGCCCCAGGTCTCTTGAACGGAGATAAGTTCAGGTACAACGGCGCTTACATCTACCGACCTTACTCGGAAGAGGCGTATTAATGCTGATAACCCCTACTCGGCAAGTCAGGCTCCATGTTCACAAAATAACGGCGATTTTTTTACTGGCGGTCCGAGTTCATGACTGGTGAATAGGGCCCATGTTTACGCAAAAGCTCAGTGTTCCACTTGACCATGAAATGCCTTGGATACAACGAAATGTTTAGGATACAGTGTTTCGTAACCTCCTCTATATTAATATGTTCTCTAAGCGATGACCATGAAAAGGACTCTCGATCTGAATGCACAAGTGACTACTAACAAAATGTTGCAGTAAGAATCAATCAGATTGCGCCGATCTGCATGCAAACTTGCCAGCACGAAATGGCACGTTCACTGAGGACGTCATTTTAAAGACGTCTTGACCTCAGTAATGAAGTCAACGACGTTCTATGCATTAGGGATTGGACATTTCAAGTGATGCTTCAAGGAAGCTAGATTCACAGTAACAATATACTTGCCAATCCCTGTCGACATGTCCCTTTCACAAGCTTGTGAATGTTTACTGAGCTTCGATTCGGAAACGAAGAGACTGTGAGTGGACAAATGTGAAAGTTTTGGGAGTGAAATCTTTCTTTCTTTCTTTCTTTCTTTCTTTCTTTCTTTCTTCTTTCTTTCTTTCTTTCTTTCTTTCTTTCTTTCTTTCTTTCTTTCTTTCTTTCATCTCCCTCAGGTCGTGTGCCATAACTTCTTTCTCCATCTGATGAAATTCTAAGTATAATTATAATAGAATAATAGTCCATAATTTCGAGATGGTGAGTAAAATTACATGGTTGATCTAGGACTCGATGGATCTGGGACTAGAACGTGACAAGCATGTGATTGTTCTGACCACATCGTGAGGATAGAGGTCATGAAATCTTGCTGTATAATAATAATATTGTAGTTGAACTTTGCTTGACGACCTCTCTTCAACAAAGTACAACGTCGCTTTCGCTATCAGGGGCTAGATCTACTGTCTGTGTGGGATTTTCTGAATGAACTGTGGCTGTATACATAATTCTTACGTTAGTCAACGCACTGCGATGACCACAGGAAACTCACAAAACATTTAACTAACGTTTGGATTGTGCATACGGTCACTGATTGGTCACAGTGTGCTTAGATTCGACCCATTCTCGACTTTTGGGCAATGGAAATTTTGCCCTAATGTTGGATGATAGTAAGTCTTCTTGCTCTGAGAGTGAGGCAACGGAATCTCATCAGAGGAAGATAACCAAGTTTAGCAAGTGTTCTGGCCCTTTGACTTCCTGATACTCAAAAAAGGCCGGGTCACACCAGGGTCATACTCCAAGTGTCCTGTTAACTTTTGGGCGGGGGAGGGGAAGCACAGGAGGGATAAAAAACAAACAAACAGATGGAGACCTGGGATTCATGAAGCATGACCCAAACTACTGCCCAGCCCTTTAGAGAGTATCTAGACAGGGTTATCTTCCTTTGAATAGCTTCTGTTGCCTGGCTCTCAAAGAAAAAGAGTACACTCTAGAGTCTGCCAATTTAGTAATTCATTTTACATAATATGAGTGTTTGTGTTTACCAGTTGAGGATGGGTTTATTGATTTAATTATTGGTTTATTCGCTCATGTATTGTCATGATGTTCGCGTAACACTTGAAACGCATTCACTATTATTATTATTATTATTATAATTTTGTAGGCTATTTTTGCTTCTGAATTCAAAAATTCCTTAGATCCAATATTATTGTGTGTCTCTTATAACTCACTGAGACCGCGCCGGACACAATTGTCCAAAGGCTTTCGGAATCTTTAAACCGCTCTGCACACACGTACCCGAAGGTATACATATTCAATTACTGTTTTTGTTCAAGACTATAATGTTATGATACGAAAGTGAAACTGGTTATTTAAGTAAAGTTTAGTCCTTTTTATAAACGACCCCTTCTCGATCAGATGTCGAAGTTTATTTATTCAAAAAGAAAACCGTTTGGATCTATCTTGGTTACATTATTTACTCTTTGAGAAAGTTTTGAAAATACCCCCAAGGCAGTGGATTCAGGAATGCAAATTGGGAGTCTGGCCAGGCGGTCTCAACGAGTTTATGTAGTATAATAGATTATTTGGGTTCTGGCCGTACCCTTGTTATGCTATAACTGGCTATTACTGGTTTGAAGCTGTTGTTTTATTGGTATTGTTTTCATTGCTCTTTGCTGTCTTGCTATGTGCTTCGGCTGTGAGTTTGTCCCTGAATGACGTTTCAGGGACATTAGATATACTGTATCTATTTTATGCTCACTGAACTATGCCATTAGTGCAAATAAGTAAGTACCGATGTATTGATTGTGGACTGAAGATTGGGTGGGTGTTCACTTGGAACAACAGCTTTTCAAGAAGTTTGAGTGGTGAAATTTCAATAGAGACGTATTTTGTAATTGAAGAGTCTTTTCCAAAAGTCGGTATGTTCACGTTGAACATTTTTTAATGAAGGGAAAATGTGAAACCATGTGTGTTCTAGACGAGTATATTTTTATTTGCTTTCAAATCACATAACTCTTGATTTAATTTAGATATCAAGCTCGTTTTGTTTTCAATGATGAACACAAAATGCATCTCTGAATACACAACTGATTCATTCTTCAACGAAGGTGCACACACGGGGTTTTAAAAAAAAACACCCATTACAAAACAAATCGCATAAAAGGAAGTTATCTTTATATTATAAACACTGTATAATCATGTATCGCACACCTCTATTTTTATATTATATTTTTTATTTACACAATGCAATTTGTAAAACCGTGTGTGCAAGTGTGTGTGTGTGTGTGTGTGTGTGTGTGGTGTGTGTGTGTGTGTGTGTGTGTGTGTGTGTGTGTGTGTGTGTGTGTGTGCTCGCGTATGCGTGCTTGTGTGTATGTGTGTATGTATCTGGTAGAGTGAGATGTTCAGATTCATATGTATTTGGATATGAGAGTAATGGACGTGACAGACAGAACGAGTAATGGAGTAGAAAGAAAGATTTTTTTAAAAAAAAGGAAAACTAAAGTAAAGAAACTAGGACGACAGACGACAGAATCAGTGACGGCAAAGACTGAGAGAAAAATCGATAAAGTGAGAGAGGAAAAGAGAGACAGAACGAAAGAGAAAGAGAGACTAATGGTGCTATGTACTCAAAAACTACATGTAATTTTTCTTGCACTGTTTTTATACTAATTTCTTAGTATTTTTGTGGGTGTCTCTCACTGTAGGGTCGTATTTTGCTTCAGCTAGAGGACTGAAAACGAACAAAAGAAAAAGAAGAGCAAAAACAAAAGACAGATTAGACTAGGGACCGTCTGCATAATGTTGACGAAATTTTCACACTGGCATGGCGGTGAATGCGGGCAACGTGGTCGATATTTTGGAAGTTTCTTGTAGTTACCACTAGCCCGCAAAGTTAGACAGCGTTGTGCATACGACCCAAGATCTACTAGGCTAGAGCAACGTGTATTTGGTCCCTGTGCGTTAATGAAAGGGGTGGTGCTTTCATTTTGTGTGCGATCTCTCCGAGATTCTAAGCAATGGAATCGTGATTCTCTAAGCAAGCCAAGAATGATGCGATTGCTGCAGAAGAGCTAGAAAAGAGTGCGCTGATTTGTGAGTGGTTTGTTTTGCTACGCTTACGCCTCTGCCTTATCTATCAGCGTACATATCAAAGCTGATTCTTGCCACATCCTCCTCTGACATAAAGCTGTTGATAAAAAGTTCCACTAACAAATTTGAAATGGAAGATTGTGGCTGCCTTTGTTGCGGAGCTCGTAATTCTGGTGTAATTCATTAAAAGAGAATCCGGTTGTTTTTTTTTAAACTAACGCTTAAGCTTCTTTCACCTTCCCGCGAACTAATGCATGGGAGCAAAACACGAACCTTAGATCTATTGGCGATTATTTGGTAGAGCATAGGGCACTCTTGTAGAAACTGCAGCTGGTGCAGCACATATTATATGCAGAGATGATCCACTTTTACAGAAAATATGATACAAATATACTTTCAATGAACCTAACTGTGGAATGTGATCCTCTACAGCATCAATGACGATGTGATACGTATATATTCCTGTTGAAAATACCTGGACTGATGTAATAAATGTAGACTTTGGCTGAGTTGCTATCCAGCTGTATGTTATATCTATTTATACGCTAAATATTCACGCGTTTGGATTGCACAAGGGTACATCTATAGATATTCTGTAGTCTTATGATAATCATGTATCTTTTCATGTAGGGCCATAGTCGACTAGTTTATTTCTACTATATCTTCCCCTTGAGATGGAAATACAGGTTCTAAGATTGGAAGTAAACATGGATATGCCGGTATTTACCACCTTGGAATTTGAACAGAAACTATGGTGGGGATTAAGAATAAGCTGCATTCCAGAAGTCATGTCACTGAGCCACGTCGTTTACCCAAAGGACACTTTTTGGAATTTGTCGTGTAATGATTTAGAAGCCGGCCGATACCTCCTTAAATTCACAAAGTCTGTATGCTGGAATTGATACGAAGATCATTTCCAGAATTTAAGCTAATGAGCTGCCATCTAAAGAAATGCAAACCTATAATTACTGCCTTATGTCGAGGTTGCATGAAATTCAAACATTTCCATGTCAACAAGTCTACCGTATGTTATCAAAGTGGATTTCAAATCTAGCCCAAATTACAGCTAGACTATATCAGAAACAAACGCGCCTTCAACACAATTTTGTTGCCATTGAGTTGTGGGGTCCAGTGATGTCAGGTATTTTGACTTACCTAATCTAAGAGCTTATATGTTCAAGATAACTTAAAACTACACTAAATAATTTGTGATGTAAGATTTGGAGGGCTCAAACACCGTGAGTTAGATTCGATTCGCTCCTTCTCTATGAATCAGCACGGAACTTGTGACCTCTCTCATGTCTCGACCAGAAAACGAGAATGTCATAAAGCCCCATTGGTTGGTCACAGAAGGAGTGATTCTTTTTCATCTCCTCTTCCGTTGTTCACAAAGTTGTCTACCATCAGTCTGTCTCCTACACCTGCTAATTGTTACCTTAAATATCTCCGTGTGTGCGGTCGACAAACATAAAATAATAATAATAATATTTTTTGACAAGGGAACCGCGAAATGGACACGAGCTACGTTGAATATTGCCGTCCCCTTCAATTTCGTCTATTTATATTAAGGGAAAGAAAGCCATCAAAATCTAGGGCATACAGGTCCTCAAAAATATGGGAAAATATTTGGGACTGATGATCTTTACGAATTTTTTGGAATTTTTGATTCAGTATATCATGGTCCATCAGCTAATAACAGCACACTAGCATATCAGAGACAGAGAGAGAAGCTTCTTTACATAATTATTTTCTCATGTGGGTGTGCCAAGCGGGAGAATTTCCAGCGCATAAAATTAAATGCTGGAAAGAAGATTTAAAACTTTATGGAGTACAACTTTCACTTTGCACGTTCTATTTTTATAGTGTGCTTTCAGCAGACAACACAGTCATTGTAAGCTTGTTACAAAAACATTCACTGGTTCTGAGCTGGAAACGAATCAAAATCACACCCATCGTGGTTGAGCCTTTATGCAATCTACATGTATATGTTTTATATACCCGGAAGGGTATGAGGGATAAAAATGTGTTATTTTCTTTCTCTATAATGGTTCTTACCGTAGGTTACAATAGTAATTACTGGAGATTATAGAGTCATCTATGAATTAAAGATTATGTTACATTTTTGTAATCAATGGTTTTGTTACTGTGTCTATGCCGGTTTGTTGTTCTTTTCTTTCTTTCTTTCTTTCTTTCTTTCTTTCTTTCTTTCTTTCTTTCTTTCTTTCTTTCTTTCTTTCTTCTTTCTTTCTGTCAGCATCTAGGGCGATTTCTCTCATCTTCTCTCTTTTCACATTCAATGATTCATCTCTAGACTATACTGCAGATTACACACAATGAACTGCAAAAGAAAGATTTTAAAGAGAACACCTTTGCCCCAAGCTTAGGACACACCGAGACATGAAAAACCACCCGGTAACGCCTTTGTCTGTCATGTCTTGGCAACAGATTTAATGTCTTAACTTGAGATAGGTTTCTCTTACGCAAATAATTCATTTCTTTGAGAACTTGCGCGTTAACGATGGGATCTCTTACCACAGTAGGAATGACAGTAACTCTGCATATTGAAAGATACCTAGAATGCTTTCAGCACCGATGCAGTAATGTAATTTTTACGATGGTGTAGATACCATCGTTAACGCGCATGCTCTCAATTATCTTTTCCTACTTCTTGACTTCGCGTTTCACTATCCTTACCCTCCTCAGCCTCCATTTCCCCTCCTCACTCGCTCCTCCTCCCCCCCCCCCCCCCCNCCCCCCCCCCCCCCAACTAACTCAGTGCATCCTTATCTACATTGTGGCTACATCGGCAAAATATTGGTCATAAAAGAAATAAAACGGTACCCAATAGGTGACAATGTGTCTGACTTAAAAATGGAGTAAATGACGATTAAATGTTCATATATTTATTCAAAGGTTTAGTTTAAAGTGAAATTTCCCTTTCTCTTCAAACACCGACATCTTGTTAAATGCATTTTGAACACTTTCCAAAATTCTCTCGTACACACTGAGTAAATCAGTGGATTTAAAATGGAATTGATCAGGCCTAACATAAGGAAATGCGTGCCTATTATGTCCTTCAGCCAGCATGGCGTATGCGAGGATTTTGCGTCCAACAACGAGGTTAACAGAAATGGTGCCCACGTGATTGAGACACAGCCTGTCACTGCCGCGATTCGACGGAAGCATCTCCAGTCTCTAGGCGACCAGCCCAGAGCACCAGCACAGCTGAGGCGACCATGATGCAAAGCGTGCAGGGCGTCAATCTTTTTAATATGGCTGCGAGCTTTAAAGTAGATGTAGGCATAAACACATTGAACGATACTGATGGGTAACACAGCGCTGGTCAGTAGGAACACAATGTAACTTGGATGGAGAGTGTATGCAAAAGAGCAATGGCGTTTATAATAATAGTGGCTGTTCCATCCAGTTATGGGAGCAAAGCCGACCAACAGAGAAAGTACACATATACAAATGAGCACCACTGTGATCCGTTTTGTCGTCACTGTTTTGGCGTAGGTTAGAGCGTGCGTAATGGCCAGAAATCTGTCCACAGCGATGGTCAAGATGCACAACAGGGAGGCCAAGATGGTGGCTATGACGGCGCCTATATGCAGCAGACACGCCTGGAAGTCGGTATCGATGTCTTCGTCTGAAATGATCGTCGTGGATGACGTCAAACCTACCAAGAGATCCGCTACGCAGAGCGACGTGATGGACCAGCTGCCCGGCCGGCGGAAACGTCCGGTCATGACGGAGTGGCCCAGGATCATGACGTTAGTGACGATAATGATGACGACCACGGGGATCATGATGACGCGATGGAGGCGCTCGTGAATGTTATCGGGGTCACTGATGCAGCGTGGCTGAAGAACAGAGATCAGCACGTCGGGATCGGACGTAGTGAATTCCTCGAAAGGATCCGAAGTCCTACAGTCCGAACAAGCCCCGTTTGAAATCCGCCTCCCCGCTGCCGGAGCAAGCACCTCAAACATTCTTGACGCGATAGTACCTGATGTTGAATTCTCTGTCTTCATCTTCTGGTGAAGTTTCGAAGATAAAGAAAACCAAAATTTCATCCTGCCTTTTTCTTAAACTTAAACACACATTATATGAAGTTCTATCTAAAATCTGGTTAAGCTACTCACGCGGGAAACTGCGTCTTGCAAGCCAGTTTCAGTTCCTTGCTTGAATTTCATTGAAAGATGGAGCCATTCAGAGGCAGAACTCAAATACGATCACTCAATAGAAATGTGAAACGAATTTCCAGGCAACTACGGCAATTACTTTAGTCTGAGGAGTAACTTTGTCCTGGGGTTCACAAGAAAACACTGTTCAGAACAAATTTGACTTTATAATATCACTGCTTATCCGGTCTTTTGTGCTCAGGTATAATTTAACATTTCAGTTTTCACTCTTTAGAGAAATTTGAAATATGGAATACCGATTGACTTTGCTGGGTGATGATACTTAAATTGTCCCAGTAATGCAGGAATTTCTCAACAATAATTACACATACCCCTCTCCTTCAACACAGTTTTAATGCACACATGGTCAGACATTCTGCTTCAGAATAAAGGATATAACGATCTTCTGACCCAGTCATGGACGTCAGCGACATAATTCTTACTGTCTGTGACTTTTACTTCGTATGTGTGTCCGCTTCTTGGGTTCCGACAATGTGTTGTTTCGAAAGACCTGATTTTTCTTTAAGCAGTTAGGCTGACCCCTTCATGTTCCTGTAGGACCTGAAAGGTGAAATAAATAATGACAATGAAGCATAAAATGATACAGTTCATAATTTTTGTATTCATCATTATCATCTTCTATGTAAAAAGCGGGTTCAAAATAACAGCAACAGCCAAAACAAAACCAATGAGGAGAACGATGACGATAGTAACAACAAACAAACAAACAAACAAACAAACAAACAAACAAACAAACAAACAAACAAACAACAATAATAATAACAACAATAACAACAACAACAGCAGTGACAAGAAGAAGAAGAAGAAGAAGAAGAAGAAGAAGAAGAAGAAGAAAAAGAAGAAGAAGAAGAAGAAGAAGAAGAAGAAGAACAAGAAGAAGAAGAAGAACAACAACAACAACAACAACAAAAACAAAAATAAAAACAAAAAAAACAACAATACCAACGACAACATTATCAACACATTGACCATGATTTGAAAATCTCAGATCTCATCTCCATCCATTGCCTGATTAGAACATCGAACTTTTCTTCTCCCTTGACGACAGAGATGCGAATCAACAAATTGAATTTCTTCCACAATAAACTAAAAGTTCGTAAAACTCTATATCCCACTGTCTTCGGTGAAGGCAATCCCAAGATAGAGACCAGTCTTGGATTCTCTTAAGACCTGGACAAAGTCCCATAAACTACCCATTGTTACTGTTAGTGACATCATGTACTTTTAGCACTGTGTGATTGGAGTTCCGTAATGACTGGCATTCAGATTAACATTGACGCGCGTTTTGCATGTTTGTGTGTGTATGTATGTTTATGTGACTGAGGAATGGAAAGAGGTACGGAGAGAGAAAGAGAGAGAGAGAAAGAGGGAAGCAGAGAGAAGGAGAACGTGGGAGAGAGAACGAGAGAGAGAGATATATAGAGATAGAGATAGAGAGAGAGAGAGAGAGAGAGAGAGAGAGAGAGAGAGAGAGAGAGATCGAAGAGATTTAGAGTTTTCAAAACCTTCTTGTTTCAGACTCTACTGAACCTCCATTCCACCCGCTAATGCTTTTGATGAAAAAAAAAATTACAGAGTAGTTTAAATGTTAAAACACAGATTAAAACGTTTCAGCTAGAGCCTTCATCAGTGGAAGGCTTGGCATCACTGTATATATCTCAGGTCAATCACCATCATCATCACGACCACCACCAGCACTGTTGCCATTACTAACCGTTATAATGCAGAAAATAACAGAAATCAAACTGACAACCCCTGGGATTCTGTTACTGTATTTGGTTTAGTTTAATGAAAGGGTTAGCAAAAGAGAAATCACACATAAGACAGTTTTTCGATAGTGTTAATGTTTAGGTGTAACCGGGTGGAAAGGCACATTATTCTAACATATTCTTACTCATTAAGGAGGGACGAACGTGAGTCCAGGTTGATAATTATTTTTTATGATGTTACAGATTATCTAGGGAAGTGTGCTGCTATGGATTTTACGAAATTACTGCGAAGTATAAATTTTGAGAAGAACGGCCGAAAAAAACCTACACACGAAAATATCATGTCCCTACCGGGAATCGAACCCAGGGTCTCTCAGCTTACAAGTCTGAACGTTCTACTACTACACCATAAAGACGCTAACTTCTCAGAAATTTAATCGCTAAATACATACCACTGCCTGAACCGGTCCCTAACTTTCAAGTCTAGATTCACCCGTGACCTACTGCTCTCCCTGGGAACGTCCCAGTAATGCAATTTCTTCCTTGACGCAACTTCCAATCCTACCCTTAACACGACGGCTAGCGCTAGGTAATACAGTCCCTAGATAATGCCAAACTTACCTTAGCTTTCACAACATAACGTCAGGCAAACTGGCTTTTCACTGCAAATTGTATCCTCCATCTCTCTTGGGCTCGAGGCAGTCACTGAGATAAAATTCTAGATGTTGCAAAGTTCTAAACTAGAAGGGAGAATAAAATGGTGAAACATTGCATAAGAACAAGAGGGAAAAAGGATGTCAGAAGAGCAGAAAATTCTGTCTTTCTTTACGTGACCTGCAACGTTTTGTTCACTGTAAACATCAATATTAGCTAGAAAGCTGGAAATGTTGACACATCAAAGAACACTAATTACGTATTTCAAACTGGTTATTAGATTGTGTTGTCCACGTACTTTAATTGCTGCAATATTTGAAATCTTTCTTGAGAATTTGAAAGCAGTCAACAAGAATTAAATACACAGTTGGAGTCAGCAAGTACACTGTAAACAGAGAGAGAGAGAGAGAGAGAGAGAGAGAGAGAGAGAGAGAGAGAGAGAGACAGAGACAGAGACAGAGAGAGAGAGAAAGAAAGAGAGAGAGATGAGAGAGAATGAGAGAGAGAGAGAGAGAGAGAGAGAGAGAGAGAGAGAGAGAGTCTGATAAAAAGCCTAACGTAGTTTGCTTCCAATTTATATCAGTTTCCAGTTTGATTCTTTCTTAACACTTGTACATAAATATATGTTATGTGTGCCAACACTACAGCGAATGCAATACCTGTAACAAGTAATCAATGGAATTAATACAGGTAGATATTGGCGGACAAGCACTTACAATAAAATCTATAAAATCTATCCCTGGGGCGCTGACATCTGTAATCTTCTCTCGCAAGAACCGCAAGTTAGTCACGTGCAAATGAGAGATAGCAAGTGTATGAATGAGATCATGAGATTATGTAACTAGGAGAGTATAATTGTTTATTGTAATTGTTGGCAAGTGTTGTGAATTGGCATAATGCCTAATAAACTCAACTTGAACTTGAACGTAATCTTTTCTCGTAGTACTTTACCAAACAGCTTCAGAAAGAAATAACAATCCCTTTTCTAATGCATAGAGAAATCAGGCTGTAAGAACAAATTTGAGACAGTCAAAATGAAAACAGCAATATAAACCTATCGAGAAGTCGGACTAACTGCTTCAGTTTGTACACTCGCTTTCAATGGAGAAACCGGATCGTCACGATTTAATGCTCATTAATTTTGTTTACCGTTGGTTTTCGCGAAGGACCGGCCACGTTTATATTATGACATAATATTATAGTCAATCCGTCGGTCCTGTGCGAAACCCGACGATATGCTGACGGTGATCTGTATTTATATCCTCTTTCGCATATTAGTTTATCAAATAAATCTAAGTAGCAGCTGTAAATATGAACCATCAGGGACTAACAACGCGCATAAATATTTGAGTACAAAATACCTATATTAATTAACAATATTAAACTATAGGATTACTATTTGTTTTCCAGCCAGATTCCCTCACCAGGAACTGTTAACAGCCTGCTGTTTTATGACAAAAAGGTAAATAATATGCAATAAAGTTTCTATTGCATATTATGTGCCTTTTTGTCTTAAGATTGATTTCTTTCAATCAAGAACCTTGCGCGGCGCTTTCCACAGTTACTCACTGGTTTATGAGTTCTATCAAATCATAATCAATTGAAGATATTGATGACACTTCAACACATCATTTTCACACTTTCATTTCAGTTCAGAAGACAGCGTACGCAGCTCCAATGAAACATGCACCATATTAAATTGTTTTCAAATCAAAATTGAAGTTTTATCACTGGTAAATAAGATACCTCCCTGAAAACGTCCAACCACTATCAGAGAATAGGGATGTCTCAAAGCGCCACTATTGTTTACTTTTTTAGCTGGTAAGACGATTTTGATGAATGCAGAAAGGGGTGTATGTCAGACTCTCCGAGGTTGCTAAAGCCAAGCCACCCTGAGATAGCCAGGATGTTTGTCTTGCAGCCTGTCAAAATGGAGCTTAAGTCGCTTTTGGCCTGTACGACGTTACTGGTCTGATCTGAAAGCTCAATGCAGGGACGTAGCGTCCATGTAATCTATGAATCTAAGATTACCAAAATAATATCTATTTGTCTAATACAATTTAATTAATCTTCATGTTCAATCATCACCTTCGTCCTATTTCACCTACGAGCCATTTACAGGCATTGACAGTAAGATTTTTGTCAACGGGAGACAGTTTTCTTGGCCGATAATCTGAGAGCCTACATACTGTCTGACAGATTCAGCGCTCCCATAGCCACAGTGCAATGCATCCAAAGGCAATGTAAAGAGAAAAACTTTTAAAAAAGGCAGCAAATAATCTGAGAGAAAAATTTGCTTACTCGCTGTTCTGACGGTCTTTCGTCTTTTTACACAAGATCTCCCTGCACGACTTCCAGTGTTTTTTTTCTTTCGGCTGCGAGATGTTAATAGTTTAGACCGTAGCAGAGGTGCCAGATTTGGCTCTTTTGGCGCCAAAAACCAATTTTAAAAAATTCAGTTACTATTGTCTAACTCTTGTTCTTTCCCTTCCCTTCCCACCCCAACCGAAAAATAAACAAGCAACAATAGAATATAAGTGCTAGATTACCAGAAAATTCATCCTCGCTACGCCCCTGGCTCAATGTATGTTCTTTCAGCAGGTGAAAAAAAATTACACAGCATTACTCTGCCCAAGCTATAGTGGTCTGAAGTAGCAGGAGTCGCCTCCATGGAATGGAAAACAAATTTGAGAAAATCAGGACTGAAGAATAATTTTTCACTATAAAAATAATCTTACCTGCCTTTCAAAGGACTCAAAATAATGTATCTACAATTACTGACCATTCGTCCATAAATTTTAGACCTATAGTTCTGTGTCCAGAAAAACAATTATTTTTGACATTTGCAACAAACAAACTATTGTTATCAGATGGCTTCAGTCACCTTCAGGCCCTGATCTCTCAGTTCCAAGTCTGGCGACATAAGTCTCATTTTGACTGGCTGCAACACATTTTGTCTTGTCAGCTTCACATTCACTCATAACAAATCATGGATGGTATGCGATTTTATGAGGCGATATCGGATGAGATACTGGCATTTTTTTCCCCCGTGGGTTTACTGAGTCATAGAGAAGTTATACAGATAACATGAAACCGTGTGATCGATAATTTTTTTTTGTAGAATCGAACTTGAAAACAATGATGAAAGAGTGATTACTGGGTAATAGCAAGCTGTTTGCTGGAAATTAATCAATGAAGACAACACAGGGGTAGCCTGTCCTTGGAGATATTGCAGTTGAAATCTTTCTAAGAATACAAAGTTCACCAATTGATTAAGTCTATCTTGGCCTAAGGCAAATTTACAGTGCATATGAAACACATTTGCATTCATGAATATTCAGGCTTTCTGAAATTTCATTTCTCACCGTCTTTTTCTCGTTCTGCCTGCCTGCCTGCCTGCCTGTCTGCCTGCCTGCCTGCCTGCCTGCCTGCCTGCCTGCCTTCCAGTCTGTCTGTCTGTCTGTCTGTCTGTCTGTCTGTCTGTCTGTCTGTCTGTCTGTCTAAAGAAAGCTATATGAGCCACGAAAGAAACAAAGCAAACAAACACACAAAAGACTAGATCTAGCCTTAATCTAGGAAATAAAGAGACCTACATCAGCAATGACCTTTACGCCATTGTGTTGAAACAGAAAAAAAAAAAAAATGATCGAAATGTTTCAAGTCACAACAGTCGGTCCGAATCACCACTAAGCTGCATTTTGATTTTGATTATCGATCTGAAGTTGTAATCCTAATAAATCATGGGGTGACGACCTTGTGTCAGTCAAGGAAAAAATAGATCGCTTAATGTTTTAGATTCTAGCAGCGAGCTAGAAGATTTAGATTCTAGCAGTTTGGGTACATAGAGAAGGGAGCTTATCAGTGGAAGGGGTCAGCCAAAGGGCAATCACCGTTTCATAACGAGCTGATCCCTGCCATCAGTGTCAACCAGCTGAGGCAATAGAATGATTGATTAATCGGTTGGCTGAATAACTGGTTGGTTGGTTGATTGATTTATTGATCTATTGATTGATGTATTTTTGTTTGATGCTTTTATCTGTCCGGTGATTTGTCGTTTATAAATATGTGATTGCCCACATCTCACTTTATGGTCTGGGCTTTTTTTTTTTTTTCTTCAATAAACCTTGAAACCTTGAAACAAACAATACAAGAATTATTCTGTATTTGGAAGCGTGCAATTACTGTTGACGAGATGAGGTGTGGGGGGTATAGTTAAAGGTAGTAAACACAACTTTGATGTGATGACCATTGTTGTTTGCCTGGAACTCTGTGTAGACTATATCGTCTGTGCCTGTAAAGTTCAGATCATTTTTTGTTGTTTTTTTTGTTTTGTTTTCTGTAAGGACCACGGGTGAGGTGGGGCAAGTGTTAGGTACGTGTTGATTTAAGATGATATCGTATCGGTTAGAAGATTACGTATACCTTGAATTTTGATTTGCCTGTTTGGTCCAAAACGTTATTAACTCTACAGTTACTTTTAGCTTGTCTGTAGGCTAGTCATTAGATCTTCTTAAACAGTTCGTGTAGCATTCACGAACCTTGTTATACTGATGTTTAAAATATATGGAGTTCATCGAATTTTTGAGCTACGGCCAGTTGCGCCGAGATCTGTAAACAAGTTTATTGGTTTGGGTTTTTTTTTGTGTTTTTTTTTTAAAAGAGAATAATGGATGTTTCGAACACAAGGTCACACTCACACCGAAGTTAACATCCCAGACTTCTGATTAATTTTACAAAATGAAGAACGAATACCCAGTTATCTGTGGTCAGGTTCACAAATCTAGAACCCATTCTGCATAATCTGTCCCAACAACAGATTCTTTTTTAATTTCTTTTTCTGAAACGACCTGTTGATAATCAGTAATTACTATCAAATTAAAACTGTGGAGCAGAATAGTTCAGCGTCGACTTGTCATCGGGTCAAAGATCACTTGATTCAACAGAGAAAACGTGTCATTCACGAAATTACTTGATAAGAATGAAGACGGCCAGGGTTGCCAGACTTTTGTTTTTGAGTCGGAGCCAACGAGCTCACGAAAAAGAGCCAAACAAAAAAACAAAACAGCCCCGAATCATATTTGGAAAAGGCTGACAAGGGTCCAGATTTGACATAAGACAAGAAATTTACTACAGCTGCTTATGCATTGGATCTAGATGGATACTATTTTATCATAACTCTTCCTACATATAATATCTTAAGACAAGATTAAAAAAAAACCCCAAAACAAGAAAGACAACTGTTAAATGAATAACGTTTTGAGATCGTTCTTTGAATCTGTTAAATGGGTCCATCAAAGTTCCTTAAGGTTTATTCATACATTAATAGGGTACAATCACAAATTTTGGAGTTCTTACATTGTCCGATTACGCCCCCCTCCCCCCCCCCCCCCNCCCCCCCAGCAAATAGTAATCTGTTCTTCACGTATTTTTACATACTTTTTCGTACCTGAAATTAATGAGTGTTGACCTAAGGTCCGTTGGAGCCAAAAAAAGAATTATCATAGAGCCAAAAAAGTTATTCCAAAACCAACGGCTTTCAAAAAGAGCCACCAAACGTACGGGCAACACTGAAGATGGTGAAAGTTGAAGATGATGAAACCTGTCCATGCCTCCCAGTTATCAGCACCACATCAGTTTGTTCAGCTTGACGCGGCTAGTGTATTTCCAGCCGGGAGAGAATACTTTATGGGCAGCTAAGTCAACACATTCTCTTCGCACGCGCCGGTATAGCCGTAAATACCAGTCTAATCAGGACGTGTTAACCTCCCCTAGTTGTCGTTTTATCAGTTTATCGTCACTAGGATGCATTACTCCATTATACACCGAATATCAAATTTTGCAGGACCAGCAAAGAAAACTATCGTTTCAGCAAACTGCACGCAGTAAAGCGAATTTTAGGAAGTACGCTTTGCTGCAAGTGAAATGTATCTTCAGTCCGTTGAATTAGATCATAGTGGGCTTCAGTTAAAAAAAAAACGTCAATGTTTGTTACTGACATTGCTTGACGCAAAAGTCCGAGATTGCTTCATGTCGCTAAAGAGCACTAGAAATACCATACGCAACCTTTTGTGCCCGTCAAAAACTTTGATGCATATTCTGATGTGTGCCGTTATTGGTGCTTTACATTAAAGTTAACATTTCGCAATTTCTTATCGTACCACGCAGTTAATAAAGCTAAAAGTCTGAGGTTTTGACACAATATACTTGGCGTTATTGGCAGTCAAAAATGACAGAACTCGAATTTCGGTCAGGGTGATGTTTATCGTGGGACTGCATCCAACTGAAGTCAATAGACCATAACGCCTCATCAGTTCTGATGTGTGTAGATAAGATAAGGGTCAAAATTCCGAATGGTTGATAATGGACAATTCCATGAGACTGCCACGTCAGTAACGTTAATTTCTAACACGCTCTGACTTGATAGCAACCACTTTCAGTTTATATTTAGATAACAAATTAACCCCTGGTAGAAACAATCAAAACTAACAGATACAAAGTTAAACTTTTCAGAAATTAATGTAACTGGTATGACATTCTGTTGGAATTGTCCTAAAGAGGGATTGTGTCCATAGAGGGTTGGTACGTTACAGTAAATGATTAGTCTGGCTCCCTTACCTCAAAATATTTTTCCAGATACTATCTAAATTAAGCCAGACCACAATGTCATATTTATGTGGGCACACATTTACAAACAACAAATGATGAGACAGATCAAACATCAAACAAACATGCATAAGTATATCAACCAACCAACCAACCAACCAACCAACCAGCCAGCCAGCCAGCCAGCCAGCAAGCCAGCCAGTCAACCAACTTACCAATGGTCTTATTGATCCTCTCAGAAATGATACTGCCCACCACAGCCTCCTAGACGGAGGGTCCATGACGTATTGACTCCTGAGCAGGAATATCCAACAGATATAGAAGACACAAAGAGAGTGTCACGAGTCAGATAGTCGGTATCTATAAACAAGTTGTTATTAAGCGGAATGTTGTCTATTTGTTGTGAACAGTCAGCAGCATGAACACTGCTAAAGATCATGGGAGTGAGTGGAGCGTGAAGTTGT